>CM040435.1:60101774-60361151 GCA_022702705.1 Papilionanthe hookeriana x Papilionanthe teres | reverse complement strand
TTAACCGCCGGAAGAAGTCTATGGAAGATTACCAGTGGTAGAAGAGTGAAATTTCCTACATTGAAAATGGATGCCACATCGAAAGCATGACATTATTTTATTTTTGCTCGTCTACTCCCTACAAATCATGTTAGTAAAGTGACCAGAGAGAGGGCTACACTGAACTACTGCATTCAACAGTATAAGCCGATTAATATTAGATCTCTCATCTATCAGGTTATCACTAGTTTTTCCATAGCTGCCACTACTGCAGGTTTGAGATTCGCTTCCTTAATCTTTTCTTTATGTGAGCAAGCTAGTGTTAGATCTGATAGTTGGGAGGAGATTCTTCAACCTCTAAAGCCCACTACTAGTGTGAATGTGAAAACGTATTCTGAGCATTCGATTTTTGGCTGGAGAGGGGTATTTTCTAGAAGTTTATGTGCTTCTATATCGCGTTCTTCTACATCTCGTGCATCTACATCCCATGGTAGATCCAGTCCCAATTCTCAGACTCAAATGCTACAAAGGATGATGGAAAATATTGATTATGCTACGGATAAGGTATTGAATCTTGAAAACTATATAGTTCATGTTGATTCTTATTTAAGGAGACATACTGATTATGAAGAGAAATACAACACATCTATGAAGAAAATCATTAGAGGTGATCAGAGTGTGGTATTTTCTCCATATCTACGATAGCCTCATTTTGATTCTGCTAGTTTTTTGGGATGATGATGAAGATGAAGAAGATGCTAATGGCGACAAGGATGATTATAGATTGGGTAATGTTGTATTTTGTTTGAACTATTATTTGTATTGTTGTATGGATTATTGTGTGTTTTTTTATTTGTGGTTGTGGTGAACATTGTTGTTATGGTTCATTGGTACGTGTATTTATGTGATGTTGATGTGGTAGTAAGTATGTGAAGTCTTTTATTTTAAATGTGCTTTGTTGGTTTTGTTGAACTTATTCTTACTGCTTTAGGAAGTTTAGAATATAACTAACCTTCATTTAAAATTTTATGTTAAAGTTTCAATTTACTACTGACCGGTACACTGCCACTCAGATAAATATTTAAAAGGTAGTTTCAGTTCAGTTTCAAAGTAAAGACTGTTTAATAATTAGACAGTGGTGTGATTTTTTTAATTTGCCAAAATTAATGAACTCAGATTTAGATATATATATATATATATATGTATATTAATGTAGTTTTATAATGAGTCACACAATTAAACGCAAGTATACATATCACTCAAGTAATACAAGCTCTAGTGGAGTCCTGGAATATCGATCCCACAGGGAGGCTTCAATTTTATGGCGTAGCACTGAAATCACTTATCGAATCACAACACAATTGCAAGTAAGTTTAATTCTTAAAATAAAGGTAATAGTTGTAGTTACTATTTCTACCAAAATACGTTCTAAACTCTAACAAGTTAAACTAAAGCGATACTAAATTTATAACAAAGTTTAGTTGCAAGAAAGAGTCTTCCTCCTTTCCAATCATAATGTGATTATTATTGTGACATAGATCAGTGGTGCTAATGTATTGTGCCAAATAGGAGCATTCCTATTCTTTACCCATATTTCAGCGTATAAAAACATTGACTAATCCTAAGTTTAATCCCCAAATTCATGGTTAGGCTGTGAGGATACTGGCTCTCACTCTAGAGCTCCTACTTCCCTTCACCTGAAGGCTAACTCTCGCTTCAGTTTCCAAATTAGGACTAAATTGGAGATTTCAGAGAGACCAAATTGAGGATTTCAGCCTGTCACTCTGAAATTTTTAATTCTACGCCCATCAAAGTATATTTCCCTATTTATTTGCACTCATTCCCCATGAACTATGTCTCTCATTCATGAACATTGAATGTGACCTTCAATTTTGTTGTGGAACTCATAATCCTTTCAGAAAATATGTTTCCCAACAAGTTTTAACAATTCAATTAGTCAGATCAAAAAGTAAATGAAGTTCGAAGTGAAAAGGTCATCACAAATTCTCTATAATAAATCGACACATCATTTGCATATCACAACATCAACACATCACATGAAAAGGAGAAAGACAAAGAAATTTAATCAAGACTCATGAGGAAAAGACTATAAAACATGGATTTTTATATAAAAACAACGTCATACAAACAGAGTAAAGTAAACAAAACTTATCTCAAACTCTTCCCCAAGCGAATCTCAAGGAATTCCTTTGACTCCTCTTCTTTCTTCACAACAACATACAATTCTCTCTTTAGAATAGTAAGGAAGAAGAAATCTCTCACTTTCCCTCACACTCCTTAGAAGAGAAAACACAAAACCTAAATTGCTACACAAAATGGAAAGAAAATCTCTCTAAACTCTAAAATCTTCTCTTTTCTTCTTCCCCGCCTTCTAAAATTGGCTTTAAAAGTGTTTAAATTCGACAAAAACTGAATTCCCAAGAGTTTCCTAAAGTAACCCTTCAAAATTCAGCCAAATACATTGAATATAGTTCAAAATCGGGATAGAGCGTTGTTTAGCGTTGGATAGGGCGTCGTTCGACATATTATTCCGCCAAAACGATCGTAACTCTCTGTAAAATGGCGCTGTCCGGTGCTAGTGACAGTGTCGTTTGGCTCTTGTCCAATAAAATGCACTTTTATCCCTTTGTACTCCAAATTTGCTCCTTTTTGCTTCAATTTACTCCGAAGGCCTAAAATCATTGAGCCTGCATGAAATCATGAAAAATACATTCTTTTAAAGTGCAATATCATCAAAAACATGTATGAATAGATTGTAAAAAGCTATCAAATTTTCAGTGGATCAAGATCCCCCAAACCTAACAATTACTTGTCCTCAAGTAATTTTAGTTAATACATAAAATAATGATCCACTGCTATGAACTTTCTTTCTAGAATACCATAAATTTGATTTAGATAAGTAAAATAGTAAAATTTTCAGAAAGATCTTTGAATAATTCAAGTAAATTTTGCAGGTGTAAGGCTATCTAGTAATCAAGTCTTAAGGGTTCTAGCCTTCTATTCATTTCAAACATGACTGTAGATTGTCTTATTAAGGCACTTAAAAGGATTACATGAAAGAATTTTATGAGAACACTATTAGTAAGGATGCTAATCCACACATATAAGTTCAGGAAAGTAATTAAGTTTTTCCCTTTAGGTAGGTCTAAGTGAAGCCAATTTTTAATTAGGCATCTCCTCAAGCTTCTCCTCGCTTCTCTTTTCTTCTTCTTTTCTTTTCTTTTTTTTTCTTTTTTCTTCTAAGTGAGCATTACTATATCTGGATAACCTTTAAAGATTTTAAACTTCACCCTTCTCACCCTAAATTTGAAACTTACCACATCCTTTACCGTATAGGCATTTCTTTAGCTTATTAATGATTCATCATAGAGTCTCAATCCTTTCCTATCACATACAATTTTAAGATTCTTACTATTTCAAACATACAATTTTTCTTACTTTGAATAGTTGACTATAGTCCAATTTTCTTATACCAAATATCTTATACTACAAAATTACTTTTCATTACCAAATACTTCTATTCAACTTTTCAAAATACTTAAATAAAATCAAAATACAGTTATTTAAAATTGAGTTTTATTACAGAAAATCATGTTAACAATTTTGAAAATATTTTTAAATGAGAATAATTAATAGTTAATTCTTTCCTTCCCCCAAACTTAGATTTTTGAATATCAATACAATTTATATGGGAAGGAAGAAAAGATATAAACATATAACACATACCTCAATATGTTGGGTTTTTCATACCTTTGAGTTTAAGCAGGTTTTTCTCCATAAAGTAGAACAGTAGGCCTGAAATAATTAGAAGCATTTCTATACACAAATATGGGTTAGAAATTTATAATAGAAGAAGTTTAAAAACATGAAACAAAAACTATGCACACAACATTAACATCCAACTGTTACTATCACAAATTAAACTAGCAAACCAAACACATGAAAACTATACTATAACATCACATACATCACACATCAACATAAAGTTTGCTACAAATATAACCAAATACACATTACATCACAGATACTAATCAGAAAGTCTCAGGTACATCACAAATACATCAAATAATACAAAACAAACATCAAAGTGAGTCTCAGGTACATCACACATACAAATACAAAGTACACTGAAAGCTAAAAATACATAATCTACCAATCTTCATCCTCTGCAGGAGCTTCACTATCATCAGGTTCTATAGGCTGGTATAAAGTATACTCAGGGTAAGTAGGAAATACAGTGCTAATGTCTCCCCTGAAAAATCTCATCTGTGCGTCATGAAAAGTTATCTCATATTCTCTCCACCGCACTTCATAATCATCATTTACCTTGTTCCTTACTTCTAGTCCCTCTACTCTGGTGTTCAACCTTTCCAACTGATCCATAACATCATGCAGAGTAGGCTCCCTAGATGATTATGGTCTATCATGACTAGAAGAAGGCTCACCAGCTTTCTTACTCCACTTCCAACTTACATGGGCTTCATATGTTTTCAGATTCAACTTACTAATGGGCTTCAGGGGATGGATTACCTCATCATTATTTTCAATTATTACTCCTGACTGAATGCACAAGGTATAAATCATACTAGGGTGTACGTTGACCTCATTTTCGTCGAGGTCCTTCCTTCCTTTTAGTGCTTAGGATCTAGCCATAGGTTCTTCTCCTTGACTATCCTAGAAGACTAGAAATGGAACCCATCATTTAAAAATTTAACCAAATATAAACTCTCTTTAGAATACTAAATGGATGATCATCAACTTCCAAATTACTTGGAAGGTTAGGACCAATGTGTAGAAAGATAATGATAAGTTCCTATAGGATGGTTAAGCCTTAGGATAACCCTGGGTGGCCTGGTCTTGGTGAGGTCCAGCTTGCACACATCACATTATTGCACATGCCTGAACCCTGAAATCACTCACACTTAACCTACCCTCCTGACTCTTTTAGGAAACTCATATGGATGGACATCAACCCCTAGTCCTTGGCTAAGGGGTTAGGAGCAACATTTGAGTGCCTAAAATGAGTCCTCTCATGGCTCTTATGAGCTTAAGATGGCTTCATGGATCAACCAGAATGATTCCATGTTACTCACCTTGAACTAATCTTCATTTTTACAAAATTTTCATTTTTGACTCTCGGGGCTCTAAACCCACCAAAGTACCCAATTACCCCTTTAAAATCCCAAAATTCCATAAATTACTCAAAAATTCCCAAAATTCACCAAATCATTCTAAGTTGTTCCATATTATATAATTTGACCAAAATTACCCAAATCTGACAAAATTTCCAAAATTCCCAAAATACCCCCAAAATTACCAAAATGCCCTTCATAGAAAAAAATTTCAAAAATCCCAAAAAATCACAAAATGTTCCAAAAATTCCCAATTTCATTTTCTTCAACTACAACATAGCTCAATTTTGTCAAATTAATCCAATTTTGCCAAGAATACCAAGTTGATTTATTTTTCACCCAAACTTAACCCAATTGAGGCCAATGCCAACCAAATTAACTCCAATTTTCTCCAAATAAAACTTCAGACCTTCATAACACTCCCACAAACCAAAAATTTTGTTAAGTTGACCCCAATTTGATCCCAAGATTTTTGTTAAAATTGTCCAAACCCAAAAAATTCAAATTCCCCCAATTAAACGTCATGACTCAAGCCACCCAAATCAAACCCAAAACCCCTCAATTTTCTCGAAATAAAATTCCAAAATCTTCCTAACACCCCCATAAACATTTTGCAACATTAATTTTACAACAAATCCAACACTAGCCCAACTTTGACCCAAATTCCCCAATTTGACCTATTTTGACCCTATTATTAAAATACCCAAATTGAACCCAATTCAACTCCAAATAACCACAAATTTGTTTCAAACTATTTATAACACATTCCTAAACCAAACACAACATTTATTTGACACAAATTTTGACCAAAGCTCAGCCAAATTTCTTTGGACCCAAAAGCCCAATTTTGGCCTAAAAGTCCAAATCTCCTCCAAATTGAATCACACGACCAATCTAAATTTCCAAAATAATTTGCAATCAAAATTTAACATGTCCAAAATCAAATTCAATCACTTCCAATTCATTTTGATGAACCCAAAATCAATTTAAAAAATCAAAATCATTACATGCATGTTAAAGGCCCACACCCATATGCATGTTTAAAAGCCCATTTCTTTAATTTCAAAAGCCCAAATTTGAGCCCACATGTCATAATTCCCTTCTATTAACATTCCATGACATTTTATTAATCATTTCATGGCATTTAAACCAACTTCTCATGGCATCATACCAACCTTCCATTCGAGTACATGGCTCTTTATTATCCAAATATGGTATGTTGGCATTATTTTTTGAAATTCATGAAAATTTAAAATGCCATTTGCATGAAACTTTGCCATAATCCCATACATAGCATGCCATGACATGTGGAACCATCTCATGGGCATACAAAGTCAAATTTGCCAAAATGGGTAAGGGAAGGTGACCTCTCCTTCTTCCCTCATATCAATTTTCCTTCACTCCTAAGCACTCAAATCCAATCCCAAACTTCCATGGCAGCCTCTCAAACCCACCTAAACTCTTCCTTGGACATTAAACCTTGCTCCAAACACTTTGGGCAAAGGTTTAGCCAAGTGACCAAGGGTTTAACCCAAGTCTAGCCAACTTACCCAAACCTCCAATTCACATTGGATTTTTACCTCCCTCTTCCCACTCACCAACTCCACTATATATATCTCATAAAAAAAAGAAAAGCTTGATGCCTCACCCCTTCACAAGCCACACATACCCCCACCAACAAAAGCTCTTCTTCCTTCTTCATCTCCCTAGGCCGAGGTCCTATCCCGTTCCGGCGAGCTACTCTCTGGCTAGCCTCTCCCTCTCCAACGAAGGAGCACAGACCAAGCGCGGTGGGCAGCACGACCCTCTTCGTCAGCTCAATTCTTTCCTTAGAAATAAATAACAAAGCCATAGGATTTCGAGGTAGTTTGCCTAGTGCAACATAAACCCTCATTTTATCACTTTAGGCATTTGCATAATCATGTTATGCAATTTAAGCCCTAACTCGTCTTAGGAATCCAAGGTAGTCGTTTGGTACGACATAAACCCTCATATCTTTGAGGCTATTTGTATGATTATATCATACCAGTATAAGTCTTAATTAATTAAAATTGGCAGGATTGCAACATCAAATAACATCTCCTCAAATTCAAGCCAAACAAATAGAATAGTTAGGAAGTCACCGATGTTCTCCTCGTATCTGTGACATCCCCTACCTTTCTTCCATTGGATTCCCAAAATAAGATGTTCCAAATTTTATCCAATCCCTTTTGAAATTTCAAAATCAAATCCTTTGAATGCTTAAACTTCGAAATTCTTGAAAGAGAAACCACTGATCTTTATTTAGAGTTTTCCTAAGAGTCTTCGGACATTTAGGATGTAATTAACTATAGGGGCTTGCCCTTATAGAGAACTTTAAGAACCCAGGTAATATAAACCTTGCTTAATTCCTTTATATTAAGCAGGAAAATTTGTCAGCTTATAAAATTGGTTCGCGGACCAAACGGATGTCATAAAATTACTAGTTTATTTAATCGGGCTTCATTTTCAAGTGATATGTTTACTCTTCGGAATAGATATGTCACTTGTGATGGAATGCTCATTTATTTAAACTATTAATAACATGAGATCAATTTGGTCTCATATTTTCAATAATCAAATACTACTTTCTAAATTATATATATATATATATATATACATTTAAATTAAACTTAAAATCTAAAATTTGTCGACAACTTCTGTAGGCGACCCCCTTTTCAAAACACATAACCTATAAATATGCTAACAATTTATGGTGACTCCACCTGGGACCCGTTCCTCTCTCCATTTAGATCGAATGCTTTCATAAATCGGTAGTGAGTCCATCTCCTCGTGGACCAAACTACCATTCTTTTCGTTGGCATACCTCATTCATTTCTACCTTGAATGGGTATAGTCAACTCTTCTTGGATTACGGAGCCACCTGTTTAGACATCCCTAAATCGAGAGTTTCCGGAACCATTCTCGCCTCTCGGAGGTGGGGTGGACCCCCAAATAGGTGTTAGCTTAGGAGCGGTTAATCGAGATGAGAGTCTAGAGAGGTTTTCTCTTCCTTTCCGGTTCTGGATTAGGTCCTTTACTTTTCTCTACCCTTTCTCCTTTAATTATTTCATTCCTCACAAACTTCTTTTTTTAAAACTATAAACAAACAAAACAAAACGGAATATGAAATACTTTCTAAATAAAACTAAGAAACAAACAAGATGAATAAGAATGTGTTCGGACTCTATTTTTGGAGTAATTCTTTTTTTGTCCTAGAAGTTTTATAATGGAAGGAAGCGTAGTATGGAACTGATATTCGGAATCTACTCTGCAGAAGATGTCTGTACCATAGCTAATTTTCTCCTTTGTCGATGGATTGGACTTAGCAGTCAGCAAGGATGAACTGCCTGACGAAGCGGTCATTCGCTTCGGACAAGGATTCAACAATACGGACATCAAGTTCGGAGACGTTACCCTCTTTGCACTAATGACCAAAGTGCCAGCAATTGTGGAACCTGTAATTGAGTTCAACCTGAAGTCAACACAAGAATTTCCTCCCCTAAAAAGGGCCCCAACTGAGGAAAACACTGTTGTTCGTAAGAGATTAGCTGCCACTCCCAGGATTGTCATCTCTACCTCCACCAGCCTGATCGTTACTGCACCTACCCCGGCTCCCGCCAAACTAAAGGGGAGGAAGTCCAATTCAGTGATGAACCTGCTACCGTAGAGGGTTCGACTTTTGCTGTAGCACCTTCTATTTTTGAGATAGGGTCCATTTCAAGATTTGTACCCTTAATCAAAACACAAAGGAGGAACAGGAAGATTGCTAGAATTAGAAAGATCAGGGCTGTTGAAGCTGTTATTCCTATAAAAATTCTTGAAGAAGAGGAAGAACTGTCAGAAATCTCACCACTGCTAGAGATGAGTAGGTTCCACCTTCTCTCTACTACCTCTGATGAAGAAGATGCCTGGAAGATTGTCGCTGCATTACCCCGACCTTCGTACTACGATGATCGTAGGAAGAGGAAGATGAAGACTGCGCTGCTAGCCTGATTGCAACTAGTAGTCGAGAAGTTAGCAAGGAAAGAAGGATGCCCCGTATCAGAAATCCTGAGAAGGATGGGGCGAGTACCAGTCAAATCCCGTCTCGGATCGAAGGTGACCCATGTCACTGCTCTAGAGAGACAAAGAAGGAAAATACAAACTAATTAAAGGAGGTCACCCGTCGTTGTATCAGTTAGCATATTAAAGAACAGACCACCTACCAACATACAGCCGACAGACCGTCCGGTTCGAGGCTCCCAACTTCAAGAAGGATGGTGTGACAACCTAATATTGTCGAACCGGTACTGATAGAATGCTCTGAGAAGAGAAGTCCCGTCAAGGAGCCCAGATCTGAAGAGAGTGCTACGTCTCTGAGAGTAAATCCGAAAGACAAAATGCGACAGTCGTTACCAGATAACCAAGAGATCGTTTGAGGGACACCACTTGAAACTCTTATAGAGAAGTTGAGAACCGAAATCCAGCAGTTGGTAAAAGGAAGAAAAGAAGAACTAGAGAATGAGGAGGATCTGTCAGAGTTGATGGAAGAGGATTTTGCCGATGTTAACATGGTGGAGACCTGAGCGTCGTCGCTGCGGGAAACCTCGAAAAGTGTGGAAGAAGACCTAAAACTAATGAAAAGACTCATGCAACAACAAGATAACACGATAGAACAATTGAAAAAGCGAATGAAGGAAATGAGCGCCGCCATAGCCGCCCTCCAGAGTCAGCCGCAGACACCCAAAGAAGTGCTTCCATAAGTCATACATATTAGCGATGGAAGAAAAGAGGTCGCCTCCGTTAACGGAGATGAACAACTCAAGTAAGATTCTGGTCAAAGTTTAATACTCGAGAAGGACATTAAAAATATGGTGGAACAGCAGGTGCGAGAAGCCCTAGCCCAGTCCAAGAGCGGAGCATCTATTCAGACGGGTAGACCTTACCCTAAGGAATTTGATGTCGTTCAATACCCAAAGGGCTTCGTACCACCTCTATTTAAGTCTTTCGACGGTACGAGAATCCCCCGACAGCATGTCGCACATTTTCGTGCTAGTTGTCGCAATGCCGGTGGGAGTGATGCTTGTTGGCGTACTTTTTAGGTATTAAGTTTAATTATATATATATATATATATATATATATATATATATATATATATAGTTTGAAAAGTAGCATTTGATTTTGAAAATAATTTTATGTTTAAAAAATTTTAATATATGAAATCAAACCGATCTCACATCCCAAATAGTTTATATAAACGAGTACTGCATCACAAACGGTGTATCTATCCCGAGGAATAGACACACTGCTTGATGATGGGGCTCGATTAAATAAACTAGAAGATTTGTGGCATCCATTTAGTCCGCGAACCAATTTTATAAGCCGACAAGTTCCCTTTCTTAATATAAAGGAATTAAGTAGGGTTTATATTACCTGGGTTATTAATGTTTCCTATAAGGGCAAGCCCCTATAGTTAATTACATCTTAAATGACGGGAATCATTTAAGAAAACTCTTGATAATGATCAGTAGTTTTGCTCTCAAGAATTTCAAAGTTTAAGGTTTCAAACAAATTGGATTTTGGAAATTTCAATAGGGAATAACTCAAATTTGGAATAGTTCATTTTAAGAGTCCAATGGCGTAAAAGGTAGGGGAAGCTGAGAATCCAAGAGGAACCTTGGTAACTTCCCAAACTATCCTATGATTTGGCTTCAGTTTGAGAAAATTATTTAATGTTCCAATCCTGTCAATTTTAGTTAATTAGGACTTATGTTTGTATGATATAATCACACAAGTAGCCTCGAAAGTGTGAGGGTTTATGTCGTACCGGACGACTACCTCGGAGCCCTAAGACCGGTTAGGGCTTAATTTGCATAATATGATTATGCAAATGCCTAACGGAAAGTTGAGGATTTATGTTGCACTAGGCAAGCTACCTCGAAATCCTATGGCTTGGTTATTTAATTCTAAGAAAGGTTTAGCTGGTGAAGATCTAAGTTTTGCTGATGAAGATGGTCGTGCTGCCCACCATGCTCCGAGCTCCTTGTTGTTGCAGATGTTTGGTTTTAGAAAGCGGTAATCAAGGGATGAGAGAAGTGTTTTGGTTTAGAAAAGTTGAAAATTGAGATGGCTTAATGTTTTAATTAAAACAATTCTTAAAGTTGATTAAGCAGAACCGATTAAGATCCCATGGTTCTGTCATCCCGGCACTGCTATTTTCATCGGATTCACTTAGTCCAAATGAATTTGCTAAACTCAACTGAATGAGTTTCATACTTTCATTTAGACCGTGTTAAATCTCGTTAGCAACATGTGGGTTACATCATGTGAGGGATTCCCGATCATCCAATGAGACGTTTTAATTTTAGTTGTAATTGCAGTTTTATTTTTGTTGATGATTAAATTTTGAGTTGTTTAAACATGCTGGGTTCGATCATTTTCATGCATTTATAAGCACATGAAAGTAAGAAATTTAATAAATTGTTGAATGTAAATTGTAATAAACTTAAATGCGTACCTGGTTGGCATTCCCATCATTTTTACCTGCACTTAAAACACATGTTAAGACATTTATATATTTGCAACAAGTACCTAGGTAAAGTTAATCCTATTGCTAGTCAATTCCTATGAAGTCTAGGTTCTTATGTTTTAGGGATGATTTTCTTCATCAAAGAACAATGAAGTCTCACTGTTCTTTTGAAACATCCCATCAAGTTAGAGAAGTGCTCGAAATTAAATTATGAACATCTTCTTAAACATTTTAGGGATTATTTTGAATTCAGTCAGTTTCATTGTGGTGATGGATCAATCACCCAGATTACTCTTGCTCAGTGAATTAGGATTTTTGATTATCCTTTGAATAAAGTGACATTTCATTTGATGCTTCATTTGAGAGTTATAATAATAAAAGCCTTTAGGGGCAAATTGGTCCATTAAAGAATTTAACCATTCTTAGTTAATGTTGGTGTTAATGGTTTAAAGTGATTTAATTTAGTTATAGGGTTTTAGGTTGGTCTTTTTAAATGTTTTAAATGTTTCAAATTATTTTAAGTTGGAAAAGTATCTTTTAGTTAAGTTATGTTTTAATGACCTGAATTTGTTGTAACTTAATTATGATATTTTTGAATTAATTTTAAATCGGTTTAATTTTAATGCCTTGATTATGAGTTGTTTTAAATTTACCATAATATTCCAATTTTGTTTCAGTCTTAGTTATGGGTGATTTCAAATCAGTTTCAATATTTTAAGTTATCTTAATTTGATCTTTAAATCATCCTTCCTTAATTTAAATATCTTTAAGCTTTCAGTTTAATTATAAAATTTCAAGATTATTCATCTTTTTAATTTCAAACATTATTTGTTATAATTTAATTTAGTAAAATTTAGGTGATGTTTGATCAATTCATTGATTAGGGATTGAATTTCAAAGAATTAAAATCTTCCTTTATCAAATCCCTTAACTCTGATAATTCATTTCTTAATTATCTTCCAAAATTTATTAAGGCTTCTCTTTTAAATGTTCAAGGTGATTAATGAGTTTCTACCCCTTAATTATTTTTGTTTCAATCATCCAAATGGAAAGTTATGATCAAATATTTTACCCCTCCCTCTGATTAAGCCTAAACATTAATTAGGGTTAAAGACTTTTAATTACCTTAATGCCCTCTTAAGCTTATTCATCTCATAACTCATCAAATTAAGCTCAAATAAACTTAAAATTTTTATGTCACCTTACTCATATGTCAATTAAAACATTAGAAAAGAAAATGTGATTTTCCTATTTTTAATTTAATTTATATAATTAATTTAATGAAAATAGGGACTTTTAATGAAAATTTCATAACATGATCAAGAGGCATTTTCTGTCCTTAAGAAAATTATGGAAGGTTCCTATCGACTAGAGGATCACTTGGACTAATTTTTGTGACTTTTTGAATTTTACTTTATTTAATATAATTATTTTAATTTTTGAGGCATTAATTAATTATAAAGTAAAATTAAAGTTGAAAATTGGATTTTAGGTTTTTCTTAAATCTCTCTGATCCCAAGGAGCTAAGAGAAATAAATTTTACATTTTTCTAATTTTTCTTTGAATTTTTAGAATTATTTTAGTGAAATGGTTGGAAAATTCATTTTTAATATTAAAAATTGCCTTAAGCCTTTAAAATTCAATATCATTATTTTGGGACTTAAGAAAAATGTTTGGTTGGTTCCTAAGTGATTAGGGGACCAAATATGATATTTTTATGAATTTTAATATTTTTGTGTTTTTAATAATTTTTTAATTATTAAAATACCTAAACTTAGGTGAAAAATGAAGTTTTTAGAAAAAAAATCTAATTTTAATTTTTTTAGACTCCTCTGACATCAGAGAGTCTCCAAAATCAATTTGGTGAACTTTGGAAATATATTTTAAGTTTTATGAATTTTTTAAGTTTAAGTTTGACTATGTTATTTTGAAAATCCATTTAATGGGTTAAACCATTTTTAATTAATTCCAAACTTTTTATGGGGTTTCCTCTGATCCTAAAGATTAGTAAAGAATTATTTTCAAGTTATTATGATTTTTAGTTTACCTTAATTAATTCAAAGTTGGTTTTGGATCAAGTGAGTCATTAAGGTTATTTACAATGTTTTAATTCATGAGATAATTATTCCAAGTTACTCTGATCATAGGAAACCTATCCTAATTTTTCTAGAATTTTCCAAACAGTATGCTAATTATTGGAATTAAAACACCAAAACAGGCATGAAAACTTGGAAAATAGATAACTTGCCATGGACATAGCCTCTGGCCTTGAAAAATTTAGTGAATATTCCCAATATCAGAGGTTACAAAACCCCTATATTCTCATGCCATGGTGAGTTATGTGTGTGAGTGGAGAATTAAAATACTCAAATTAGTATTAAAATCATTAAAAATTAAATACTCAACCAAATGACTTGATTCCTTTTCCACATTGTTCTCCCCTGTTCACTGAGCAAGAGAGTATTTTTATTTTAATTTTGTGATTTTTCTACACAAAGATATGGATTTTTAAAGGTTCTGTATTTAAATAAATAGAAAATATCCTATTTTCTTACTTATCCGACGCGACGCCACCTCAACATACGACGGGTCGAAGTTCCACGAGGCGGGGTTTGATTCGGCCCTGCCATCTGACTCGATAGCCACGCGGGCTGTGGTTCCATTCCATCCTTCAGTACATCTTGATCCTGGCCATCAATCCGATACACGCGCGATCCGACGAATGTTGGTCATCTTATCCAACTGACTCAACCCGAGCATGTCGGCATATTTTTAGGTTGTGTATTATTTTAAAAGGGGGGGTCGCCTAACAGAAGTTGTCGGTGAATTTTAGATTTTAGTTTTAATTTAAATATATATATGATTTAGAAAATAGTATTTGATTTTGAAAATAATTTTAAGATATGAAATCAAACCGACCTCACATCCCAGATAGTTTATATAAACGAGCACCGCATCACAAACCGTGTATCTATCCCAAAGAATAGACACACTGTTTGGTGATGGGGCTCAATTAAATAAACTAGAAGATTTGTGATATCCGTTTGGTCTGCAAACCAATTTTATAAGCCTCATAAATTCCTCGCTTAATATAAATGAATTAAGCAGGGTTTATATTACTCGGGTTCTTAAAATTTCTATAAGGGCAAGCCCCTATAGTTAATTACATCTTAAGTGACGAGAATCACTTTAAGAAAACTCTCGATAATAATCGATAGTTCGCTCTCAAGAATCTCAAAGTTTAAGTTTTCGAGGATTGAATTTTAGAATTTCAATAAGGAATGGATCAAATTTGGCACATTTTGTTTTGGGAATTCAAAGGAAGAAAGGTAGGAGAAATTACAGATTCGAAGTGAACTTCGGTAATTTCCTGACTATCCTATTGTTTGGCTTGAATTTAGGAAAGTCCTAATGTTTGTTTAATGTTTTGATCTTGCCAATTTTAATTAATTAGGACTTATGTTCGTATGACATGATCATACAAATAGCCTCGAAGATGTGAGGGTTTATGTCGTATCGAACGACTACCTCGGAGTCCTAAGACCGGTTAGGGCTTAATTTGCAATGCAAATGCCTAACAAAAGGTTGAGGATTTATGTTGCACTGTGGCAAACTACCTCGAAGTCCTATGGTTTGGTTATTTAATTCTAAGAAAGTTTTGTCAAGTAGACTCGTGTTTTGTCGATGACGATGGCCGTGCTGCCCACCATGCTCTGAGCTCCTTGTTGTTGCAGAAGATTGTAACCAAAAGAGAAGAGAAGAGTTTGGTTTTAGAAATCTTAAAGTCCAAATGTTTTTTTTATGTTTTAATTAAAATAAATCATAAAGTTGATTATAACAACACCGGTTAAGATCCCACGGTTCCATCCTTCCGGCATCGTTATTTTTATCGGATTCACTTAGTCCAGATAAATTTGCTAAACTCAACTAAATGAGTTTCACACTTTCATTTAGACCGTGGGAAATCCCGTTAGCAACACGTAGGTTACATCATCCGAGGTATTCCCGATCATCCAACAAGACATTTTAATTTAGTTGTAATTGTAGTTTTGTATTCTGTTTGTGATTAAATTTTGAGTTGTTTTATATTTTGAAATGTTGTGGCAGTGAATTTTATCTTGTAATGACTTTTAATTTAGTTTTGGTTTCAGTTTTAGGGACTATCCTAAAGGTGTGGGTTTTCATGCAATAGTTGTTTATCATGCAAGAAAAGTAAGTGCATTTGCAATAAAGTAAATTGCAAGAAGGTAAATTACAATAAAATAAAAGCGTACCTGGAGGGTCTTCCCGTCATCCCAGGCTGCACTTAAACACAATTTAGAATATTTAAGCATTTAAAGTAAGTTCCTAGGAAAAGCTAAAGGGAGGGTTATGGTTTTCTACCAAGTTCCTAATCCTATAGCTAATCATCTCCTATGACGTCTAGGTTCTTGTGTTTTGATTTGAGGACAATTTTCTTCATCAAAGAACAATTAAGTTCAATTGTTCTTATAAACATCCTATCGTACGGAGGAAGTGCTTAAGACGAATCTTAAACATCTTTTCAATACTTCTAGAATTATTTTAAGTCCAAGAGAATTTAATTATGCAATGAATCAATCATCCAGGAGTTCAAGTTTTGTTATCTTGCTCAGTGAACTAGGACATTTGAATATCCTATGAGTGAAGTTATACTTCACTTAACACTCCATTTAGGAGTTATGACAATAAGAGCTCTTGAGGGCAAACCGATGTTCAAGTGATTTGTGATTTTAATTTAATTTCAATTAATGGTTTAAGTTTGGAATAGTATTCAAGTTGTTTTAGATTTATTTTTGAATTCTTTATGTCTTAAGTGATGTTATATTTAATTCAATTTAATTTAATCTAATTTTAATTTAATTTAATTTGGTTTAGTTTTAGTTTTAATTTAATTTTATTTATCTAATTTAATTTTAATTTTATTTTAACTTGATTTTTTTATTCAATTTAATTTAATTTAATATGTTTTGATTTAATTTAATGTGATTTAATTTAATTTAATTTTAATTTTTAATTTAATTTTATTTTAATTTTAATTTAAATCTTAATTTGGTTTTATTTTTAATTTTAATTTTAATTTAAATTTTAATTTAATTTTATTTTTAAATTTTAATTTAATATTTTATTTATTTTTTATGCTTTTAGGGATGATTTAATTTTAATTGTTAAAGTACTAATTTAATTAAAATTTTAAAAGGATTTAATTTAAATGTTTTAATTTTAATTTAATTTAATGATTAAGTCTTTTAGCATTTTAAATTTTGAATTTGGATTATCATTTTAATTAGGAATTAAATATTATTGAGGTGATTAATTTAGGGATTCTTAGATTAAAGAATAAATTTCTTCCCAATAATATCCCTATTTTAATAATTTCAATTTTTTATTCTTCCAAGTTTAAACAATTATTCAATTAAGGTTTATTTTAATTACTTTCAAATTGTTTGGTAGGTTTCTACCCTTTAATTACTTAAGTTTCAAACATCCAAAATCAACTTAGTATCAAATATTTTACCCACCCTTTTAATTAAACCTAAAATTTTTAATTATAGGTTAAAATTTTAATTACTATTTTGCCCTTTAAACTTACTAATTCCATAACTCACTAAATTGAGTTCAAATGAGTTTGAAATTTTTATGTGACTTCACTCACATGTCAATCAAGACATTAGAGAAGAAAATGTGATTTTTCTATATTTAATTTATTTATGTAATTATTTTTGGTGAAAAATAAGGATTTTCAAGGAAAACTTAGTAATATGACCAAGAGAAAGTTTCTGTCCTTAAGAAAATTATGGGACATTCCTAATGAATAGAAGACCACTTGAACCAATTTTGGTGATTTTTTGAATTATATTCTTTTTATTATTATTATTTTGAATTTTGGCGTATTAATTAATTTAAAAATAAAATAAAGGTTGAAAAATAAATTTTATATTTTTCAAAAATCTCTCTGATATCAAGGATGCCAGAGAACAAATTTTTATAATTTTCTAATTTTTCTTTGATTTATTACAATTATTTTAGTGGAAATGCTAGAAAATACATTTTTTTTATTTTAAAATTACCTTAGAGCTTTAAAATTTGATATCTCATCATAGAGAAATAAGAAAATATGGGGTTTATTCCTAAATGATTAAAATTCAAAATATGAAATTTTGGTGAATTTTATTATTTTTCTGATTTTTATTATTTTTTAATTATTAAAATATTAAAATAATGCAAAAAATCAACTTTTTTTTGGAAAATTACAATTTTATTTTTCTTAAATTCCCCTGATATCAGAGAGGCTCCAAAACCAATTTGGTGAATTTTTTAAAATTATTTTGAAAGTTATGAATTTTTGAAGTTTGATTTTGGCTAAATGACTTAATCAACCCATTTGATAGGGCTAACCAAGTCCAATTGACTTCAAATTTTTATGGTGGGTTCATCTAATTCTAAAGTTCAGTGGAGAATTGATTTCAAGTCAATATGATGTATGATTAGCTCTAATTAATTAAGGTTCCATTTTGGGTTTTTAAGCCAATTAGGGTTATTACAAGTGAGTTAACTCAATGCCTATTTTCCCTAGGGTCCTCTGGTCATAAGAAACATCATCAAATTTTCCTAGAATTTATTTCTCAACATGTTAATTATTGGAATTAAAATACTCAAAACTGCAACATAAATTTGAAAAATCAATAATTTCTCATAGGGATGGCCTCTGACTTTGGAAAATTCAAGAAATGTTCCCAAATTTAGAAGCTTCAAAAGCCCTATGGTCTCATGCTATGGTGAATTGTATACATGCATGGAGAATTGAAATAGTGCAGAGAGTAAATAAATAATTAAAAATAAAATACTTGGTGAAATTAGATGATTTCTTTTCCACATTATTCTCCTCTGTTCACTGAGCAAGAGGGTATTTTTATTTTATTTTTCTGACTTTCCTACACAAAGTTATGCATTTTTGAAGTTTAGAGAATTAAATAAATAAAAAATACCCTAATTTCCTACTTATCCACACGGCGCTGACTCATCCTAGGCATCTTCGAAACGCCGCATGTCGCACTGCCATTCGACGCCACCACTTGAGTCAGCAGTCCTGGTCCCGCCTTCCGCGTATCATCCGCCGATCCGACCCGATCTGAGCCTTCCGTCCGTGCGTGTATTGAATGGAGGACATCTATTCATCGTCCCCAACCGTTCTCACCTGAGAGCCATCCACACTAAAACCCTAAGAACTCACTCATTTCTCAACGGATTTTTGTGTTCTTGTGCTCTATGGATTCATCTTGAAGAGACGAACACATCTATACGGTGATCATGCATTGAAATTAAAGCATTTGAAATAGACAATCTCCAGAGGCTCGGGATAAAGAGTTAGCTCATACCTTAGCTTAGAGAAGTGTGGCTTCGATCTGAGGGTTGTATCACCTTCGATTGGGTCCAAGAAAGCTCCAGATGAAGTCTCCTGGCCTGGTGAATTGTCCAGGTATGATTTCGACCACAGCCGATTAAAAAGCTTGGAGTCCGGAACGGATGGGTGGCCTCAGAGAGGGGCTTTCACCTGGGAACTCCTTCTCTTGGTCTTGTGCAGGTGTGGGTGAGTTTAATTTGACTTTGGTGGAGGATTTGGGAGTGTCCTGTTCTAGCCTGAGAATTGAGCTCCAAAATTGAGCTCAATTAGTGGGGATTAGGGCAAGAGAATAGTGGGGATCAAATGCTCTTGGTGTGGGGAGAGTCTGGAGTGATTTTGGCAGAGTTTCCTTAAGGTTGGTTCAGCACCTCTCTTGGCCGAGAGGAGGTGAGGTTTAAATAGGAGAGGGTGGAGGGCCTCCCAGGGGGTTTAAGGCTTGGGATCAGCTGCTTAGGTCAAGGGAAGAACAACCATGGTGGCCATTGGGCATAGGGCAGCCTCGAGTAAGGGAGAATTGAATTCTTGGCTCCTCCCAAGGTCTCGGCCATGGTATTTTCCTGCGGCCTGGTGGCTGGTCGGCCATGCACTGGTCACCATCTTGTTCAGGTGGGTCAGGGCTGGGGTTTAGTGCAATCAATTGGCCATGGACATGTGTAAAGGAGTTGGATCAAAATGGCATGGGGGCATGGCTATTTTGGCTCTAAATGGGTCAACCCATCCTTTTGGGCTAGGTGCACCACCCAAGGCTTGGTTTAGGCTGAAGAGAAAGTGATTTGGATCAGCTTGATTATTGGGGTCAAGTCACAATCCAAGTACAATTAGGATTAAACATGGTTTAGGGGAGACATGGAAATGGGTAATCACCTTAAGGGAATGTGGAAAGGATCTCCTCCTTTTGCCTAATGTGGTAAGGTCACATGTGAACAACTCACATGGCTTGCATGTGGCTTAAGAGTGGCTTCATGGCTCACCTTTGGCTTGGGGAAAAGTTTGGTCAATTTCATGAAAAAGGTTTTTTTAAAATTTTGGTAATTTAGGGGTGATTTGATGGGATTTGGCATATGGCTTGATTTGGATTTATTTCATCATGGATTTAGAACTTAGGAGATTTTTTTATCAAATGGATGATGATAGAGGATTGTCATGTGGGCTTTGGGCCTTTTGAAATTATTTTTGATAGGCTTTTAGGAAGGCTAAGGGGATGTGCCTTTAGGTTTAAGAATGAATTCATGGATGGGAATTTTGTAGAGTTTTGGGCCAAATAATTGTTGGGTTTGGTTTAGGGGTATGTCATGAATGATTTGAAATGAGTTCGGAGTGATTTGGGTTGGATTTGAGCCTCTTTGGTAAATGGGCCAATGTAGGTCAAATTGGGCCAACTTAGGCCAATGTTGGGCTAGGGTTGAAATTGATGTAAAATTAATGTTGGGAAATGTTTATGGGAGTGTTTCAAAGAGGTTTTGACTTTGGTTGGGTTTTGATTTTGGGGTTTGGGCTTATTTGGGTTAGGTTTGAGTTTAGGTCAAAATTGGGCCTTTTAGTTTTGGGTTGAATTTGAGTGGGGTTTGGGTCCAAAATTTGGGCAAATTATGTTAGTATTTTGTTTTTGGGGATGTTAAGGAAGGTTTAGAAAAGGTTTGGGGTTATTTGGAGTTGAATTTGGTTAGTTTGGGCTAAGTTTGGGTCATGGATCCAAATTAGGCTTTAAGGTCAAAAGTGAAATTGGATTCAAATGTCAATCAAATTGGACTTGGATTTGGTCTAAATTGATATTGTGGATGTTAAATTGAAGTTTAGAATTGAATTGGACCTGAATTTGGGTCAATTGGGTAGGTTTGGTTTGACAAACGTGGGATAAATTGACAAAATTGGCCCATGTTGTAGTTGAACAAAATGAAATTGGGAATATTTGGGATTTTCTGGAATTTTCTGGAATTTTCTGGGAATTTTCTGAATTTTTGGAATTTTCACAGCCGCCCGAAACCACCAGGCCGAGAGCTCACATGTGAGCCCAAACTTGGAATTCTCACCTGCTGAGCTGCCCCATCCCCAGTGGCCATCGTGAATGTTCTTCTCTTGCCAAGAGCAGCTCGATCCCAAGCCCTAACTCTCCTTGGGAGGCCCTCCACCCTCTCCTATTTAAACACCACCCCCTCTCGACCATGGGAGGTGCTGAACCAGACCTTACTGAAACCCTGCCAAAATTGTGCCAGAACACTCTCCATACTTAGAGCAGTTGATCCCCAGTGACAATTTGCCCTAATCCCCACCAACGAGCCCAATTTCTTAGCCAAAATTCCACCCAAAACCGGGACACTTCTCCACAAGTGGATCAATCCCCAAATTGATTGGTCCTACACCTTCACCGGACCAAGAGAAGAAGTCCACCAAGAAAAGCCCCTCTCCAGAGCCACCCAGCTTGCTCCAGCCCTCCAAGCTTTGTGATCGGGCGTGGTCGAAATCCTACCTAGGCAATTTACTGCACCGTGAGACTTCATCCGGAGCTTGTTGGGATCCAATCGAAGGTGACACAACCCTCGATTGAAGCCACACTTCTCCGAGCAAAGGTATGAGCTAATTCTTCATCCCGAGCTTCCGGAGATTCTCCATTTCAAATGCTTTAATTTCAATGCATGATCACCGTATAGATGTGTTCGTCTCTTCAAGACGAATCCATGGAGCACAAGAACACGAAAATCCGTTAAGTATTGAGTGAGTTCTTAGGGTTTTAGTGTGGACGGCTCTCGTGCGAGGATGCTTGGGGACGATGAACGGATGCCGTTCATTTAATACACGCACGGACGGACGACTCGGATTAGGCTCGGATCAATCGGATGATACGCGGAAGGCGGGACCCGGCTGCCGACTCGAGTGGCGGCGTCGAATGGGAGCGCGCCACGCCGCACTTCGGAGATGTTAAGGCTGACGCGGCGCCGACTCGGATAAATAGAAAATTAGGGATTTTCTGATTTATTTAATTCCCTAAACTTCAAAAATGCACAACTTTGTGTAGAAAAATCAGAAAAATAAAATAAAAATACCCTCTCGCTCGGTGAATGAGGAGAATAATGTGGAAAAAAAATCATTTAATTTCATCAATTATTTTATTTTTAATGATTTATTTCCCTTCTGCATTGTTTTAATTCTCTATGCATATAGAAAATTCACCATAGCATGAGACCATAGGGCTTTCAAGCCTCCGAATTCGGGAACATTCCCCGAATTTTCCAAAGTCGAGGCCATCCCTATGAGAAGTTATTGATTTTTCAAATTCATGTTACTATTTTGAGTATTTTAATTCCAATAATTAGAATGTTGTGAAATAAATTCTAGGAAAATTTGATGATGTCTCTTATGACCAGAGGACCCTAGAAAAAATAGGTTTTGAGTTAACTCATTTAAAATAACCCTAATTGGCTTAAACACCCAAAAAAGATCCCTAATTAATTAGAGCTAACAATACATCAAATTAACTTTAAATCAATTCTCCACTGACCTTTAGGATCAGGGGAACCCACCATAAAAATTTGAAGTCAATTGGACTTGGTTAGCCCTACTAAATGGGTTGATTAAGCCATTTAGGCAATTTGAACTTTAAAAATTCATAACTTTCAAAATACTTTTTAAAAATTCACCAAATTGGTTTTGGAGCCTCTCTGATATTAGGGGAATTTAAGAAAATTAAAATTTCAATTTTCTAAAAAAGTTGATTTTTTGTATTATTTTAATATTTTAATAATTAAAAAAATAATAAAAATCATAAAAATAATAAAATTCACCAAAATGTCACATTTTAAATTTTAATCACTTAGGAACAAACCCCATAATTTTCTTAGGTCTATTTAATGAGATATTAAATTTTAAAGCCCTAAGGTAATTTAAAAATTAAAAAATACATTTTTTTTGGCATTTTCACTAAAATAATTATAATAAATCATAGATAAATCAGAAATTCGAAAAAATTGATTCTCTGATTTCCTTGATATTAGAGAGATTTTTGAAAAATATAAATTTCATTTTTCAACCTTTATTTTATTTTTAAATTAATTAATACTCCAAAACTTAAAATAATTATAATAAAAATAATATAATTCCAAAAATCACCAAAATTGGTCCAGGTGGTCCTCTAGTCATTAAAAATGTCCCATAATTTTCTTAAGGACAGAAACTTTCCCTTGGTCATATTATTAAATTTCCCTTGGAAATTCCTATTTTCCACCAAAAATAATTACATAAATAAATTAAATACAGAAAAATCACATTTTCTCCTCTCATGTCTTTATTGGCATATGAGTGAAGTCACATAAAAAATTCAAATTTATTTGAGCTCAATTTAGTGAGTTATGGAATTATTAAGCTTGAAGGGCAAAATGATAATTAAAAATTTTAACCCTTAATTAAAACTTTAGGTTTAATAAAATTAATAAGTAAAATATTTGATCTTAATCTGATTTGGATGATTAAAATTTAAATAATTAAAGGGTAGAAACCTACTAAACAATTTAAAATAATTGAAATAAACCTTAATTAAATAATTGATTAAATTTGGAAGAATAATAAAATTGGAATTATTAAAATAAGGGATATTATTAGGAAGAGATTTATTCTTTAATTTAAAAATCCCTAAATTAATCATCTCAATAATATTTAATTCTTAATTAAAATGATAACTCAAATTTAAGTTTTAAAATGTTAAAAGGACTTAATCATTAAATTAAATTAAAAAGTTAAATTATTAAACTCTTTTTAAATTTTCAATTAAATTAAAATTAAAAATAAAATTAAATTAAAGATTAAATTAAATTAAATCAAACAAATTACATTAAATTAAATTAAATTAAATAAATAAATTAAATTAAATTAAATTAAATAAATAAATTAAATTAAATTAAATTAAACTAAATTAAATTAAAAAATATTAAATTAAATTAAAACATATTAAATTAAATTAAATTAAATTAAATTAAATTAAATTAAATTAAATTAAATTAAATTAAATTAAAATTAAATCAAATTAAATTAAATTAAAGGAAATTAAATCAAATTAAACTAAATTAATTTAACATCAAATCAAACTAAATTGAATTAAATTAAATTAAAATTAAAATTAAATTAAATTAAAGTTAAATGAAATTGAATTAAATAACATTACCTAAGACATAAAGAAATTAAATATAAAACAACTTGAACACTATTCCAAATTTAAACCCGTTAACTGAAATTAAATTAAATCACAAACCATTTGAACATCAATTTGCCCTCGAAAGCTTTTGTTGTCATAACTCCTAAACAGAACGTTAAACGAAATGTTACTTCCCTTATAGGATATTCAAATGTCATAGTTCACTGAGTAAGATAACAACAAAACTTGAATTCCCGGACGATTAATTCATTCGTATAATTAAATTCATTTGGACTTAAAACAATCCTAGAAATATCGAAAAGATGTTTAAGATTTGTCTTAAGCACTTCCTCGATATGACAGGATGTTCATAAGAACAATTGAACTTAATTATTCTTTGATGAAGAAAATCGTCCTCAAACCAAAACACAAGAACCTAGACGTCATAGGAAATGACTAGCTATAGGATTAGGAACTTGGTAGAAAACCATAACCCTTCTCTTAGCTTTACCTAGGAAATTGCTTAAACATTCTAAATTGTGTTTAAGTGCAGCATGGGATGACGGGAAGACCCTCCAGGTACGCTTTTATTTTATTGCAATTTATCTTTTTGCAATTTATTTAATCGCATCGCACTTACTTTTCTTGCATGATAAACAACCGTTGCATGAAAACCCACACCTTTAGGATAGTCCCTAAAACTGAAACTAAAACTAAATTAAAAGTCATTGTAAGATAAAATGCACCGCCACAACATTTCAAAATATAAAACAACTCAAAATTTAATCACAAACAGAACACAAAACTGCAATTACACCTAAATTAAAACGTCCTGTTGGATGATTGGGAATACCTCAGATGATGTAACCTACGTGTTGCTAACGGGATTTCCCACGGTCTAAATGAAAGTGTGGAACTCATTCGAGTAGAGTTTAGCAAATTCATCCGGACTAAGTGAATCCGATAAAAATAACGATGCCGAAGGATGGAACCGCGGGATCTTAACCTAGTGTTGTTATAATCAACTTTAGGATTTGTTTTAAATAAAATATAAAAAAAAACACTTGGAAATTAAGATTTTCTCTAAACCAAAACACTTTTCTCATCTCCCGATTCATGATTTCTATAACTAAACCTCTGCAACAACAAGGAGCTCTGGAGCATGGTGGGCAAGCACGGCCATCGTCATCAATGAAACTTGAATCTACATCAAGAAACTTTCCTAGAATTAAACAACAAAGCCATAGGATTTCGAGGTAGTTTGCACTAGTGCAACATAAATCCTCAACCTCTTCGTTAGGCATTCGAATTGCAAATTAGGCCCTAACCTAGGTCTTAGGATTCCGAGGTAGTCATCCGATATGACATAAACCCTCATATCTTCGAGGCTATTTGTGTGATCATGTCATACGAATATAAGTCCTAATTGATTAAAATCGGCAAGATCAAAACATTAAATAAATATTAGGACTTTCCCGAATTCAAGCCAAACAAAAGGATAGTTGGGAAATTACCGAAGTTCGCTTCGAATTTGTGATTTCTCCTACCTTTCTTCCTTTGAATTCCCAAAACAAAATGTTCCAAGCTTCGATCCATTCTCTATCGAAATTCCAAAATTCAATTCTTTGAAAACTTAAACTTTGAAATTATTGAGAGCAGAATTATTGATTATTATCGAGAGTTTTCTTAGGTGATTCCCGTCACTTAAGATGTAATTAACTATAGGGGCTTGCCCTTATAGTGGAATTTTAAAGAACCCGAGTAATATAAACCCTGTTTAATGCTTTCATATTAAACGAGGGAATTTGTCGGCTTATAAAATTGGTTCGCGTACCAAACGGATATCACAAATCTTTTAGTTTATTTAATTGAGCCCCATTATCAAGCAATGGTGTCTATTCTTCGGGATAGATACACGGTTTGTGGTGCGGTGCTCGTTTATATAAACTATTCGGGATGTGAGATCGGCTTGATTTCATATCTTAAAATTTTCAAATTTAAAATTATTTTCAAAATCAAATGCTACTTTCTAAATTATATATATATATATTTAAATCAAATTTAAAATCTAAAATTCGCCGACAATTTCTGTTAGGCGACCCCCTTTTCAAAATAAAACACACAACCCTAAAATAAGCCGTACAATTTCTGGCGACTCCACTGGGGAATATTCCTCTCTCCATTTTTAATCAGACAATTCTGCTTTCAAAAATCGGTAGTGTATCCATGTCCCTTGTGGATCAAGCTATCCTTCTTTCCGTTGGAATACTATGTTCATTTCTACCTTGAACAAGTATAGCCAACATTCTCTCGGATTTAGGAGCCACTATTTAGACACCCCTAAACAGAGAGGTTCCGAGATCCTTTTACCTCATTTCTGAGGTGGGGTGGACCCCCAATAGGTGTTAGTTTAGGAGTAATCCTCCGAGTCGAGAAGTCTTGCATATGACTTTCTTTTCCTTTCCAACTCTGAATCGGATTCCCTACCTTCTCTACACCTTTGAACATTTCGTTCTAAATAAACAAACCCTTTAATGAATGACTCTTTTAACAAATAACTCCTTCTTATAAATACATGAACAAGAGTGTGTTCGGACTCTTTTCAATTCTTTTCTTTTCATCCTGATGAGAAGAAGCATAACTTGGGACTGACAATTAGGATCTGCCCTACAGAAATGGAGGTCCCAAAGCTGATTTTCTCCTTCACCAATGGACTCGACTTCGCTGTTTACAAGGATGAGCTGCCCGACAATGGGATCATCCGGTTTGGACAAGGATTCGAGAACACAAATGTCAAGATCACCGACGTTTCCCTTTTCGCGCCGACAAACAAAGTATCTGAAGCCGAGAAGCCGCTTGATCGAGTTCAACCTCAGGTCAACTCAAGAGTTTCCTCCCCTACAAAAGATCCCGACCGAGAGGAGTACCGCTCGTCCGCAGGAGGACCGTTCTTGCTACCCCCACCTGGTTTAGTCGTCTCCGCACCTACCCCGGCTCCGCCGCATTAAAGGGGAAGGAAATCCGGAACTATGGTGAACCCGCTACCGTGGAGGGTACGTGACTTTCCGTGAGACCTTCGTTTTTGAAATCGGGTCCAGTCTCAAGAATTCCATCACTAACACGGACCCAAAGAAGGAACGTAGTAGGAAGATTGCCGTGAAGCGCCGTAGCCGCCGAAGTCGCTTTCCGGAGGAAATCCCGTAAATCCCTGAGTACACACCACTACCTGAATACATACCATTGCCTGAAGATACACCCTTTTTGGAAGGAAGTAGATTCCATCCCCTTTCCGCCACAGCTGATGAGGAAAATGTCCGCAAGATTGTTTCTACATTACCTCGACCAGCATACTACGACGACAACAGAAAGAAAAGGGCTAGGATCACGCCATTTACCCGACTACAGACTGTGATCGAGAAGCTAAGCAAAGAAAGAGAAATGCCCCGTATCGGAGATTCTAAGAAGGATGTGGCGGGTGCCGACCAAATCCCGTCTTGGGCCACGAGTAGAACTCCGCCATCATTACGGAAAAGCCAAATAAAAGGATGAAGGCTAGTCCGCCTATCGTTGTTTCGTGGTCGCAGACTAGGGATGATACCACCTTCCGACGATTCGGGCCGACGCACCATCCGGTCCTAGACGTTCGCCGCTAGAAGGATGGTATGGCGTCCCACTACCTGGACAGCTTAAGGTCGAAACAACAGCTCGAGAAGGAAAGTCTCGTCGAAGACTCGAATCCGAAGAAAGTGCCACCGGCAGAAAGGGGACTCGTGAGAAGGGAACCCGACAGCCTATCACACGATAACCTGCAAGGATGCACGTAAAAGACCGTCAGAGGACGCTATGGAAAAGCTCGAGGACCGATATTCGACGACTAGCAAAAGAAAGAGAAGAGAAATTCGGAGACGAGATCGATTCATCTGAATTCATGGACGATGAGTATGCGTAAATCAACATGGTCGAAACACGAGCTTCGTCGGCTTCACAAGGTGCTCCCGCAGCCGCAGAAGAGAGAGGAGCCGAAGTGATGAGAAGACGGCTTCAAGAGAAAGACGATATGATCGCCCAAATGGCGAAGAGGATGGAAGAGATGGCTGTAGCCCTAGCTACTCTCCAAAGTCAAGTGCAACCCCAAAGAGAAACACCCCCAGAGGTCATTCACATTGTGGACGGAGGAAAGGAGATTACATCCGTCAACGGGGATGATCGACTAAAGAAAGATACAACACAAAGTATGATTCTAGAAAAGGATATCAAAAACTTGGTGGAACAGCAGGTGCGAGAAGCCTTAGCACAATCAAAGAGCGGGACATCCATTCGGACGGGTAGACCTTACCCGGAAGAATTCGACGCTGTCCAATACCCAAAAGGCTTTGTACCACCTCTGTTCAAGACCTTTGATGGAACCGAGAACCCCCGAAAACATGTTTCACACTTTCGTGCCAGCTGTTGCAATGCCGGCGGGAGCGATGTATTACTCTTCCGACAGTTCGTCAGCAGCCTGTCAGGGATCGCCTTTGATTGGTACGCAAAATTACTGAATGGTTCAGTGAAGATGTTCTCAGAACTAGAAAACCTTTTCATCAAGTGATTCGCCAGAGCTCAGCACCACATCACTATAGGTGATTTAGTGGTAGAGAAGCAGAAGCTGAATGAAACTTTGGTGGATTACATACTTCGATGGAGGAACTTAAGCATGAAGTGTGAACCACAACTACAAGAACAACATGCACTCGGCATCTTACTTAAAAGCATTCACGGCCCGATAGCACTTCTCCTCAAAGGATTCACTATTAAGACTTTCGAGAAGTTGTTAAGCAAGGCCGGAAGCTTGCAGAGGAGGCGAAGCAATTAAGTTTCGCCGACAAGACGACAAGCAAAAGTCCGCGAAGACTTTTGAAAAGAAATCCGGGATCGTTGCGGCTAGCCGACAAAGGCAAGCAACCGATACAAATATCGTCCGAACGGCCACAACAACCTCAACAGACTACCAGCAACCCCGACCCGAGCCTATCGACTCATCTCCACAAGTATGAACAACCGCCTCGTCCGCAACGTACATTAAGGGAGCTTCGAGCGAGGAATATCCATTCAAGAATGAAGCAAGTGCCGAAAATGTTCCGTAGTCCGATGAAGACTCCGCATTTCCACTTGCCGAGCCTAAGAGACCGAAGAAGTCAACAAGAAAGGTGATCCCAACTTTTGCCCTTATCACCGGATGCTTGGACACAAGATAGAAGATTGCATTACCTTCAAAAGTTGGCTCAACGACAACCTTCGGAAAGGAATATAACAATTCCGAAGGAGTACATGAAGGAACCCCGAAAGGAGGTTCCGTCGATGTTGTCTCGGCCGATCCCATCATTCCGATAGATCCCTATACAACCGACGATGGATGGACTACCGCTTGGACAAGGTCTTCAAAAAGATTTTAGACAACATCCAAACCGCTTCGGTGCGAGCTTCAATTCAGAATTCGAAACCTGTCAAGTCGGCACTATCACTTGCGATAGAAGAACCACCTCAACAGGAGACGATTGAAGAGAAGAAGAAAATCGACGAAGAAGAGAGGACCGAGGCTCCTAAGGCTAGACTAGGGGCTGCTTATCCTAGGATAGTTGTTTCGGATTCGGGGAGAAATCCCTCGAACCTCCGACTCTGTATGATTATCTCGCTCACTTCGGTGGGATCTTATAATGATAAGGGTGATGGCGTTGGCTATGTTTTGACTGTTTCTAACGATTACGTAACTAGCGACAATCCGGACATCGATTTCGATACAAATGACAATTCTCAAATTATACACAATCTCGACGATCACGATGACGAAGAAGACATCCACCAAGGAGGCTACGAGAGTTAAATAAGCAATGAATCCATTTGCGAGTTTCGAGGAGCTCCAGTCACAATAGAGTTAGAGCCTTCAGACTTCGAAGCTAATCCGGAAGAACTCGTCAATACGATTCAGAAGAAACTCCGGCAAGCTCGACACTAGATTCGGAGGAAATTACGGAAGTTAACTTAAGAAGTGGAAGAGTTCTACCTCCGAGAATGGGTCCGAAGGACAAAGGAAAGCGAGTGGTTGTTCAAGAAGAACCAACCCGCAGAAGAAATACCCATTCAAGAAGAAGCCGAGATACATGGAAATAAAGTGGACTACAACGTGCTAGCCCATCTTAGGAAACTACCGACCAAACTAAGCATCTACGACGCTCTCATCTTATCAAAGGAGATGAGAGAAGCTCCGATCAAGGACTTACTTGATCCGAAATTTGCTTGGCTCAAATGGCCGGAGATTCCTTAGATGAGGTTTGCTCGTTAAAGGAACAACAAGGTGTTACCTTCACGGACAATGACCTATCGCTTGGGACGACGAGACCACAACCGACCGTTGTACATTTCAGTTACAATTGGGAAGTTTACACTCTCCAGTGTATTGGTGGATCCAGGAGCATCAATAAATATAATGTACCTTCGAACACTAGCATATTTGGAAATTGATGCTCGTGAGCTCGAAGCCGACAAAATGTTATTAAGAGGATTCAACCAGAAAGGAGAAAGAGCCCTCGGACCAATAACACTACTAATGAAGACAGGTGACTTAGCAAAGACAACCGCAAAATTTCACATAATTGATTCAGAAACGTCGTTCAACGCTCTACTGAGCCGACCATGGATACATGAAAATAGGATGGTACCATCATCTCTACATCAGTGCATCAAATACTACGATAGAGGGAACAGGTGCATCAAAGGTGACTTACAACCATTCTCCGTACATGAGATTGGAATCCATGAAGATGCAGCTTATTATGCACCTTCGAAGAAAACAATCTTCTCCAGAGATACCATGACAAATGAAGCAAAGAAAGTTCGGGACAACGAAGAACCTGAAGTTCTAGTCCAACAGTCACTTACCACTCCCTTACGGCAAGATGGTGAGGGTTTCTCCACAACTCGCATCCGAGGTCGAGGCCAGGGACGAGGTCGTGGCAGAGACTTTAGGACGAGTTGGACGGAGGAAACCGACCATCGATGTTGATTGGGAAGATAGTTCGAAGAAGAAAAAGAGATCAAACAAGAAGCGGCGCCAATAAGTCGGAAGAAGCCGCAATTCGAGATCTCTCTCGAAGATGAGAAGAATGAAGAATACAAATCAATGTACGAGAAGATTAACCACTATGTACATACTATGACCCTGACCCCGATCCATTCTAATAAGATCGAGGGTATGGTGGTCAAAGAGGTACGTAGCGGCGGTGCAAAGCCAATCAAATTCTACCGTGGTGCTTCTTCCTCCAAAGCCGAAAATAATGTACAATTGAAGATGTCACTTCATCAGAATTAATGGAATTACCTTTTGAGTGGTATTCTCCCTGTGTTCAAAATTTAATTCAGCGTGGTTTCTTACCTCGACAATGGACAAAAGGTCAATCACAACATTTTGAAAAATTATGGAATAACTCCGGTCGTCTACCCAATTCAAAACAGGGTCTCGGATTCGGCACAGTAGGATCGGCTGACGATACTCGAATTTTGCTTGGTTGTCACTTGCGAGTCTAATGAAAACCGCTTGGAAGCTACGAAGAACTTCAAGATTTACAAATGGAGACGCTCCACCGAATTTGAAGAAGAGATTAAATCTACAATAGATGAGTTAACGGAAGTTAACTTAGGTACTAGCGAAGAGCCTAGACCTACCTTTGTTAGCTCCTTACTCAATAAAGAAGACTCCGAAGAAATAATCAAGTTATTATTGGAATTTAAAGACTGTTTTGCTTGGAATTACGATGAGATGTCGGGATTAGCTCCGGAGGTCGCAGTCCATAAGCTAGGAGTGGATCCTACTTCTGTCCCAGTCAGACAAGGTCCCAGAAGAATGCGTCTAGAAATCGAACAACAAGTCATAGCCGAAGTTAGAAAGCTAATAGATGCCAAATTTGTCCGTGAAGAACAATACCCGACTTGGTTAGCCAATGTGGTGCCAGTCAGAAAGAAGAATGGTCAGATCAGAATTTGTGTGGACTTCAGAGATTTAAACAAGGCATGTCCAAAAGATGAATTCCCTCTACCGATCCCGAATTAATGATCCACATTGCTTCAACACATGAAATATTCTCATTCATGGATGGATCTTCGGGATACAACCAGATAAAAATGGCTCCGAGAAGATGAAAAGCTTACAGCATTCGGAACGCCGATCGGAGTATATTGCTACACAAGGTGATGCCATTCGGTCCGAAGAACGCAGGAGCAACATACCGGAGAGCGATGACAAGAATTTTTGATGATCTCATCCACAATCAAGTCGAATGCTACGTGGACGATGTGGTCATTAAAAGCAAAGTAAAGGACAACCACTCGTATGATTTGAGAATTGTTTTCGAACGATTAAGACAATTTAACCTTAAGATGAATCCCTTAAAATGCGCCTTCGGCGTCACCTCCGGGAAATTCTTAGGATTCGTTGTCCGACATCGTGGAATTGAAATCGACCCGGAAAAGATTAAAGCTATCTTAGAAATGCCGCCTCCCAAAACCTTAAAGCAACTACGATCTTTTCAAGGGAAGCTGGAATATCTTCGACGCTTTATCTCAAACTTGTCAGGTAGGTGTCAACCTTTCTCGGCACTAGTTAAAAAGGACGCCAAATTTATTTGGGAAGAGAAATGCCAGAAGGCCTTCGAGGACATTAAACAATATTTAATGACACCTCCTGTCTTAGCAGCCCCGGTCTCGGTGTAGACCGCCGATACTTTATACCGTGGCTTTAGACGACTCTCTCGGAGCCTCGTTAGCCCGAGTCAATGATGAGGGTAAAGAAAATTCTCTTTACTATTTAAGCCGTCGTTTACTTCCGACGGAAATAAGGTATCCCGCAATTGAAAAGCATTGTTTGGCCCTGATCTTCGCCGCTCAAAAGCTCAGGCACTACATGCTTTCTCATAAGGTCAACCTGATCTCAAAATTTAATCCATTGCAATACTTGATGACTCGTCCAACACTTTCCGGCAGACTTGCCAGATGGTCGATGATATTATTGCAATTCGATATAACTTTCGTGCCTCTTCGTGCCGTAAAGGGACAAGTCTTAGCAGACTTCCTCGCAGCACACCCTTTGCCAGCAGAATCTCCTCTCAATGACGATTTGCCAGATGAACAAATAATGAGCCTAGAAGACCCTGATGATCGACGTTGGGAATTATATTTCGACGGAGCATCTTCAACACACAAAGACGAAGAATCGCAAGTGATAGTGCCCGTAAGGCAGGAATCGGGCTAATCTTTATAACACCGGAGCGGGGGATGTTAAGATACTCCTACCACTTAACAAAACCGTGTACAAACAACGAAGCGAATACGCGACCCTCATAACGGACTCGGAATTAGCTATTCAAATGGGGATAACGGACATCAATATCTACGGGGATTCGCAGTTAATCATTCAACGGATCGACGGACGATACGTAATTTTTAAACCAAGACTCGAGCAATACTTCCAGGTATGCCATACAATTGTTGGAACAAATTCCGAATGTGACAATCTACAAAATTCCCGGAAAGAAAATGCTTTAGCGAGATGCGTTAGCTCGCCTCGCAAAAGAGTTTGCACTGTTTGCAAGATGAGTCGATGGAAGTGTCGGTTCACGGACGTCGAGTCCTATAACGACTTGACATAGACACAATACACAAATCGGAAAAGAAGAAAAATCAGTTGCAGCGGTGACGAGAAAACACAGAGGATTGGCGACGACCATTAATGAACTACACCGCAAACAGGAAAGCTACCGGACGATAGGTCGCTAGCCCATCGGATCAAGAAAAGAACTCGTCCTACGCATTAATAAACAACACATTGTACGAAGGTCTTTTGATCAAATGTGGCTAAGATGCCTAAGCGGGTCCGAGGCCCGTGAAATCGTTAAAGAGGTGCATTCGGGACTCCGTGGCGCTCACCGGTCGGGTCCGAAGATGAAAATGAAAATTAAAAGACGGGGTACTACGGCCCTCGATGATGACCGATCGCATGAAAATCGCCAAGAGCCGTCACCAATGCCAAGTGCACGGAGTGGTTCTACACCAACCTCCAAATGTGTTACATCCGACAATTGCGTCGTGGCCATTTGAATGTTGGGGCACGGATATAGTGGGTCCAATAGAACCACCATCTTCAAAAGGACATCGCTTCATTCTTGCGGCTACAAATTACTTTTCCAGTGGGCGAGGCGGTTCCACTTAGAGAAGTGAAAACACATCACGTGCTACAGTTTTTTAAGAACCAAGTTGTCTACCATTTCGGAGTGCCGCGAGATCATCTCGGATAATGGGTCGGCATTCGAAGCACGCAAATCAATAATTTTGTCGTGAGACACGGAATCGACTCGGCGATATTCAACAATTTACTACCCAAGAGCAAACGGCCCTAGTCGAGGCTTTTAATAAAACTCTCGTTCAAATCTTAAAGAAAACCTTGGACGATAATAAGAGAAATTGGCACGAGAAGTTATTAGAAGCCTTACGGGCCTACCGGACAACCTTCGTAACTCCTACTCAAGCTACACCTTACTCTCCGGTGTATGGGTCCGAGGCAAGTGTTACCTTTAGAGGTTCGACTTCCTTCACTCGAATTGCAGCTTACAAATAAGATCACGACGAAGAGAATGCCAAATTACAACTAGAGGAATTAGAAAGCCTCGGAAGGTAAAAGACTTGCAGCCGTAGCCAGGATTTAGAACTATACCAAGCTAAGATGGTTCAAGCCCATGACAAACTGGTCCGCCCAAGAACCTTCAAAGTTGGTGACTTAGTTCTCGTTCTTAAAAGACCTATCCTTGCACACAGCAAGATAGGAGGAAAATTTGAACCTACTTGGGAAGGGCCGTTCGTGGTTGAAGCAGTATACTCAGGAGGTTCCTATTAGCTAGTGAATTGCCAGGGAAAACAACATATGCTTCCGATCAACGGACGATACTTGAAAAAGTATTACGCTACCTGATGTTTCGAAGGAATGAATTCTTTATCCTTAGAAGCACGGGCGAAGTAATTACTTATGACTGGGTCCGAACCCAAAAATAATAAAATGTGCTAAAAAAATAAAATCATGATAATAAAGCTTTCCTTGTTTTCTCTTCCACATCGAAATCTCTTTTCTGATCTTATCCCACTTCATTCCTGTTAAATTTAAAAATACAAAAAAATAATATAAAAAAAATGTGTCTTTAATAAACATTTTCTTAATGTTCTTGTTCTTAGTACAACCCCTGATCCTTTTCCTTGTCTTTTCGCGTAGGAAATGTCGAACGGCGGTCGAGTCCCGAACTTTAGAAATGGCGTAAGCCTTGCACTCGATGAAAAGAGGGTGAAAGATGGAGCGATAATCGAGATTGACTCGTACTTTGCACCAGCGAGGCCTACGAGTATGAGGAAAGTGACCGGGTCCCGACTGACCGAGAAGAACCGCCCGGCGGACAGTGATGAAAGTGGGTGGCCCAAGCCACCAATCCAGCAGAAGAAAAGAAAAACAAACACTGAAGAAGATAAGAAAATGAAGTCTGTAGTCGCTACAGCAGAGGGCAGGCTTGTCAGCGCCGCGCCCACAAAGATTCAGGAAGTTCGAAGAGCTACTCTCACAACAACGCAACGAAGAAATAAGAATCGCCGTATCCGTAAGATGTTAACCAAACTAGCAACGACGACACGCGACGAGGCAGTTGCTACCGCCAAGACATACACTTCAAGGACACCGGTTCACCAGGAACCTGAAGAAAGGAGGCCAGCTCCTAGGATAACAGAAGGGACCAGGGAAATCTCACGAATATCAGAAGAAAGAAGGCTACCACGCCACCAGATAGAACCACCAGTAATGCATAACCTTGTTGCAGAAGCAACCCCGGAGGATGTCCCGACGGACATCATCCCCGAGGAGCCAAGGTATGCAGGAGAACGTAAAGGGATTGAGCCGTATATCCCACAATATGTCACCAGGCCTCGCCATTTGCAAATTATTCCGGAATACTAGCTGGAAAGAATGCAGAATGTCGAAAAGAAAACCTTTGAATACTTCGAGAGAATCGTAGGCGTAAGGATCAATATAGTAGAGGGCCTCGAGCTACATACGTACGTATTCTCGCAGTATGAACAACAACAAATCGTGGATCGCATCCGGATTTGAAAAGAATGGGCCGAGCGGGCCACCTAAGGGAAAACACCTACTCGAACCCCGGAGATGGATGCCGTGGAAGGGAAGAATTACAATACAATGTGGATGCTGTTACAACTTTGCGGAGGACAGGAAGGGAAACCCACCGGGAATACTCCGTCATGGCCAAGTGGATCCAATGCCATTAGTCATCAAGAGAATGGTAAAGAGATTGATAAAATGGAGGGTACTGCTAGCAGATTGCATACCCAATAGCTGCATTATTAACATCTACAAGCAGGGTGACTACATACCCCCGTACATAGATCACCACGATTTTGTCGCACCTTTCGCACGGCTCTCTTTCCTGAACGAGTGTAACATCATGTTCGGATCCGACCTCCGGATAGCAGGTCCGAGTGAGTTCCGAGGGCCGTTGAAGATACCTTTACCGGTAGGTTCCGTCATGATACCGAAGGGCAACGGAAGCGGATATCGCTAAGCATTGCATACCAGGAGTACCAGTGAAGCGGATCTCAATTACTTTCAGGAGGATGGATGACAGGAAGACACCTTACCATTTCCAGCCGGACTCGGAGCTAGAGAGCCTCCGGCCTTACGAGCTGCGAGCTACATGGAAAATATCACACCTCCAATGTACATCCATACGACATCCTTGCCAAGGATGGCTTGGAAGGTGATGTTATTGACCATGTACCCCACTATTCGTACATGGATTTTTGACGGATGCTTCTTTGGATGGATCGATAAAGATCATACATAGTCCGTTTTGAGTCTACATGGATTGTATGAGATGTATTCCAGATCGAGTTGTATGATGTATCTTCGACATGATTGGAATGAAAGTGACCATGTCACATTTTTCGCCTTCACCTCTTTTGTGCAAATTGACTGGGAAACGCCATTAAAGTTAAATGAACTTCGAACAAATAACAGAAAAGAAATAAAAAAAAGGAATAAAAGAAAACTTTCCTTAAAAATCTAAAAAAATGATGAACACCAAATTCACGATAAAATAAAATTTGAATCGTTAAAGGACAAACGAAATGAACACAAATTTCAATCAAATTTCGAATTCAATCTTTCCAGATCCCAAATCAAATTTCAATCAAATTCCAAATCCAAATCTCAATCAAATTCAAATTTGATCTTTCCAGATCCCAAATCAAATTTCAATCAAATTCCAAATCCAAATCTCAATCAAATTCAAATTCAATCTTTCCAGATTCCAAATCTCAATCAAATTCGAATTCGATCTTTCCAAATTTCAAATCAAATTTCAATCGAAAATTCAAATTCAATCTCTCAAATCGAAATCCAATCCGTTCTACTCTTTCCTCTGTCCGGGATGGAAGCGGTTGATTTCACCGACACGGATCGAATCTGATGGCGAGGAATTATACCCAATCCAAACCAGCAACTTTCGATTAACTCTTTTGAACGGGGTGTGTAACATCTACATATTCCCTCCTAATCTGTTTCTTTCCACAAAAATCTTTTACAACTTTCATGAAATTTTCGAAGCACCAAAATTCCACACTTTTCAAATCAACACTACAAATCTTTGCAAAGCCAATGACTATTCAAATTCAAACTTTTGGAGTTGAGGATTTTACATCCAAGACTGCATTGCTTTAGAATTCTTTCCCTATCGCAATGAAATACATCAAAATTCAAACTTTTGGAGTCGAGGATTTTACATCCGAGACTGCATTGCTTTAGGATTCTGTCCCTATCGCAATGAAATACATCAAAATAAAAACTTTTGGAGTCGAGGATTTTACATCCGAGACTGCATTGCTTTAGGATTCTGTCCCTATCGCAATGAAATACATCAAAATTCAAACTTTTGGAGTCGAGGATTTTACATCCGAGACTGCATTGCTTTAGGATTCTGTCCCTATCGCAATGAAATACATCAAAATTCAAACTTTTGGAGTCGAGGATTTTACATCCGAGACTGCATTGCTTTAGGATTCTTTCCCTATCGCAATGAAATACATCAAAAATCAAACTTTTGGAGTTGAGGATTTTACATCCGAGACTGAATTGCTTTAGGATTCTTTCCCTATCGCAATGAAATACATCAAATCAAACTTTTGGAGTTGAGGATTTTACATCCGAGACTGCATTGCCTTAGGATTCTTTCCCTATCGCAATGAAATACATCAAATCAAATTCCTGGGGTTAAGGATTTTACATCCGAGACTGCACCGCTTTAGGATTCTTCCCTACAGCAATGAAATACATCAAAATCAAACTCTTGAGGTTAAGGATTTTACATCCAATACCGCATTGCTCTGAGATCTCTCCTCATTGTAATGATTCAATCCAATCAATTCAATTTTCTTTTGAGGTTGAAGATGTTACATCTAAAACCACAAAATTCCAATTCTCATTTCAAATCAAATCCCTCCAAATTAATTTTAACAAACTTCAATCTAAATTGAAACTCAAGCTAAAATCTGAGCTCACACATCAAAACTTAAATTGAAACAAAATAAAATCTAAATTGAAATTCTCCCAGATCATATGATCTGGGATTCACCTTCTTTTCCTTTCCCCAGCGAGAGTTCAGGAATCTCTAGTTTCAGAGATATACTTGACACTCCCCAGCGGAAACTCTTCTACTTCGTCCTAAGCTTGTCACTTGGACATATGTGTTGGTTTTGTTGATCGCTTCGGTCAACACCAATACGCGCGGTGTGCTCCGTCAGCTCACCACACTTATCGAGGGTCCATTTGTTGACCTCATTTTTGATGAGGTCTTCTCTTCTTCTTAGTACTTAGGATCTAGCCTTAGGCTTTTCCTTTCGACCGTCTTAGAGGACTAGAATTGGGACCCACCTTTTAGAAATTCAAACCACTTCTTAACTCCCCGCAAACTCCACAAACTTGAATGTAGACCCCTAATCACCTGGAGGGTTGAAATCAAATGTGGAAGTTTAAAGGATGAGTTCCTATAGGACTCTTTGGCCTTAGGACTACCCACAGGTGGCTCGGTGCAGTGAAGGGCGACTTACACACACACTACACTCATACACTACACTTGCACACACCTCCTAAAACCACACCCATACCTAACTTCGACCTCCCGACTCATGTAGATGATTCACATGGATGGTCCTTAACCCCTAAGCCCTTGGCTAAGAGGGTTGGGAACAACATAGTGAATGCCTCAAATGAGTCCCTTCATGGCTCATGTGGGAAGGTTGGGAACAACATAGTGAATGCCTCAAATGAGTCCCTTCATGGCTCATGTGGGCTTGATATGACTTCATGGCTCAACCAAAATGATTTTATTCCACTTATATTCACCTAATCTTCAATTTTCCAAATTTTTCATTTTTGACCCCCGGGACCCTATACCCGCTTAGCCTACCCCAAACCCTTGAAACTACCCAAATTTCTCAAAAATTTCCAAATCATCCAAAATTCTCCAAAATCATTCCTAAACATTTCTCTCCACTCAAATTGATCATTCATACCCAAAAATACCAAAAATTCCAAAAATACCTCCCAATACCCTCCAAATACTCAAAATACCCCTCTTGACCCAAAAATCCAAAAATTCAGAAAATTCCCAAAAAATTCCAAAAAATCCCAAATGTTCCTAATTTCATTTTCTTCAACTACACCATGGGCAAATTTTTTCAATTTACCCTACTTTTGTCAAAACCCCCAATTTGACCCATTTTAACCCTAAGTGAACCCAATGTCAAACCAAACCTACCCAATTGACCCAAATTCTGGTCCAATTTAATTCTAAACTTCAGTTCAACAGTCCCAACACCAATCTAGACCAAACCCAAGTCCAATTAGATTGACATTTGGATCCAATTTCACTTTTGGCCTTAAAGCCCAATTTGGACCCATGACCCAAACCTAACCCAAACTCACCCAATTCAACTTCAATTAACCACAAATCTTTTCTAAACCTTCCTTAACATCCCTAAAAACAAAACACTAACATGATTTGCCCAACATTTAAGCCCAAACCCCACTTAAATTCAACCCAAAACCAAAAAGCCCAATTTTGACCTAAACCCAAACCTAACCCAAATAAGCCCAAACCCCAAAATCAAAGCCCAACCAAAGTCGAAACCTCTTTGAAACACTCCCATAAACATTTCCCAACATTAATTTTGCATCAATTTCAACCCTAGCCCAACATTGGCCCAAGTTAGCCCAATTTGACCTATATTGGCCCATTCACCAAAGAAGCCCAAATTCAACCCAATTCAAACCCAAATCACACCCAATTTGCTCCAAGTCACTCATGACACATCCATGAGCTAAACCCAACAATTATTTGGCCCAAGCCTTTACTAAAATTCCATCCTAAAATCCATTTTAAAATCCAAAAGCCCACTTCCACTAAACCTTCCTAAAAGCCCATTTCCACCAAATACAAAAGCCCAAAATTGGCCCTAAAGCCCACATGACATTTCCATTTGCCATCCATTTAATCAAAGCCATTCCCTAAGTTATAATCCTATCATCAAATAATTCCAAATCAAGCCTCATGCCAAATCATCCCTAAATACCAAAATTTTTCTTAAATCCATTCCCATGAAATTGACTCAACTTTTCCCAAGCCAAAGACAAGCCATGCAAGCCATGGACAAGCCACATGAAGCCATGGAAGGTTTGACATGTGATCAAGCCATTAATGGCAAAAGGAGGAGCCTCTTTTAAGCCCCCTTAAAAAGGTTTTAACCCTTTTTATGTTTCACCTTAATCCATGTTTAATCAAAATATTCATGGATGGTGACTTCTCCACCCTTTCCTACCGATCCATCCGATCCTCCCTCAGCCCAAATCAGCCATGGGGAGGTGAACCAAGCCCAAAAGGTGGGTTGACCCATTTGGACCCAAAATGAGCTCATCCCCCATTCCATTTCAATTCAACTCCTTTACACATGTCCATGGCCAATTGATCGCACAAACCTCCAGCCCCGACCTCCCGACCTCGAGGGTGACTCGACCTTGGCCGGCCGGCCACCACAGCCGCCGGAAACCACCGGGCCGAGAGCTCACATGTTAGCCCAAACTTGGAATTCTCACTCGTCGAGCCGCCCCATCCCCAGTGGCCATTGCAGTCGTTCTTCTCTTGCCAAGAGCAACCGATCCCAAGCCCTAACTCTCCCCGGGAGGCCCTCCACCCTCTCCTATTTAAACACCATCCCCTCTCGGCCATGGGAGGTGCTCGAACCGCACCTTATCGAAACCCCGCCAAAATTGTTCCGTAACACTCTCCATACTTAGAGCAGCTTGATCCCCAGAGTGACAATTTGCCCTAATCCCCACCAACGAGCCCAATTTCTCAGCCAAAATTCCACCCAAAACCAGGACACTTCTCCACAGTGGATCAATCCCCAAATTGATTGGTCCTACACCTTCACCAGACCAAGAGAAGAAGTCCACCAGCAAAAGCCCCCTCTCCAGGCCACCCAGTTGCTCCAGCCTCCAAGCTTTGTGATCGGCTGTGGTCGAAATCCTACCTAGGCAATTCACCAGACTAGGAGACTTCATCTGGAGCTTGCTGGGATCCAATCGAAGGTGACACAACCCTCAGATTGAAGCCACACTTCTCTGAGCAAAGGTATTAGCTAATTCTTCATCCCGAGCTTCTGGAGATTCTCCATTTCAAATGCTTTAATTTCAATGCATGATCACCATATAGATGTGTTCGTCTCTTTAAGACGAATCCATAGAGCACAAGAACACGAAAAGCCGTTAAGTATTGAGTGAGTTCTTAGGGTTTTAGTGTGGACGGCTCTCGGGTGAGGATGCTTGGGGACGATGAACGGATGCCGTTCATTTAATACACGCGCGGACGGACGGCTCGGATTAGGTCGGATTAACGGATGATACGCGGAAGGCGGGACCCAGTGCCGCCGACTCAAGTGGCGGCGTCGAATGGGAGCGCGCCACGCGGCACTTCGGAGATGTTAAGGTCGACGCGGCGCCGACTCGGATAAATAGAAAATTAGGGATTTTCTGATTTATTTAATTCCCTAAACTTCAAAAATGCATAACTTTGTGTAGAAAAATCGGAAAAATAAAATAAAAATACCCTCTCGCTCGATGAACGGAGGAGAATAATGTGGAAAAGAAATCATTTAATTTCATCAAGTATTTTATTTTTAATGATTTATTTCCTTCTGCATTGTTTTAATTCTCCATGCATATAGGAAATTCACCATAGCATGAGACCATAGGGCTTTTGAAGCCTCCGAATTTGGGAATATTCCCTGAATTTTCCAAAGTCAGGGGCCATCCCTATGAGAAGTTATTGATTTTTCAAATTCATGTTACTGTTTTGAGTATTTTAATTCCAATAATTAGCATGTTGTGAAATAAATTCTAGGAAAATTTGGTGATGTCTCTTATGACTCAGCAGGACCCTAGGAAAAAATAGGTTTTGAGTTAACTCATTTAAAATAACCCTAATTGGCTTAAACACCCAAAATAGATCCCTAATTAATTAGAGCTAACCATACATCAAATTGACTTGAAATCAATTCTCCACTGACCTTTAGGATCGAGAGGAACCCACCATAAAAATTTGAGGTCAATTGGACTTGGTTAGCCCTACTAAATGGGTTGATTAAGCCATTTAGGCAATTTGAACTTTAAAAATTCATAACTTTCAAAATACTTTTTAAAAATTCACCAAATTGGTTTTGGAGCCTCTCCGGTATCAGGGAATTTAAGAAAATTAAAATTTCAATTTTTTAAAAAGTTGATTTTTTGTATTATTTTAATATTTTAATAATTAAAAAATAATAAAAATCATAAAAATAATAAAATTCACCAAAATGTCACATTTTAAATTTTAATCACTTAGGAAAAACCCCATGTTTTTCTTAGGTCTATTTAATGAGATATTAAATTTTAAAACCCTAAGGTAATTTAAAAATTAAAAAATACATTTTTTTTTGGCATTTTCACTAAAATAATTATAATAAATCATAGATAAATCAGAAATTCGAAAACATTGATTCTCTGATTTCCTTGATATTAGAGAGATTTTTGAAAAATATAAATTTCATTTTTCAACCTTTATTTTTTTTTTAAATTAATTAATACTCCAAAACTTAAAATAATTATAATAAAAATAATATATTTCAAAAAATCACCAAAATTGGTCCAAGTGGTCCTCTAGTCATTAGGAATGTCCCATAATTTTCTTAAGGACAGAAACTTTCCCTTGGTCATATTATTAAATTTCCCTTGGAAATTCCTATTTTCCACCAAAAATAATTACATAAATAAATTAAATACAGAAAAATCACATTTTCTCCTCTCATGTCTTTATTGGCATATGAGTGAAGTCACATAAAAAATTCAAATTTATTTGAGCTCAATTTAGTGAGTTATGGAATTATTAAGCTTGAAGGGCAAAATGGTAATTAAAAATTTTAACCCTTAATTAAAACTTTAGGTTTAATAAAATTAACAAGTAAAATATTTGATCTTAATCTGATTTGGATGATTAAAATTTAAATAATTAAAGGGTAGAAACCTACTAAACAATTTAAAATAATTGAAATAAACCTTAATTAAATAATCGATTAAATTTGGAAGAATAATAAAATTGGAATTATTAAAATAGGGATATTATTAGGAAGAGATTTATTCTTTAATTTAAAAATCCCTAAATTAAGCATCTCAATAATATTTAATTCTTAATTAAAATGATAACTCAAATTTAAGTTTTAAAATGTTAAAGGACTTAATCATTAAATTAAATTAAAAAGTTAAATTATTAAACTCTTTTTAAATTTTCAATTAAATTAAAATTAAAAATAAAATTAAATTATAGATTAAATTAAATTAAATCAAACAAATTAAATTAAATTAAATTAAATAAATTAAATTAAATTAAATTAAATTAAATTAAATAAATAAAATAAATTAAATTAAATTAAACTAAATTAAATTAAAAAATATTAAATTAAATAAATTAAATTAAAACATAATAAATTAAATTAAATTAAATTAAATCAAATTAAATTAAAATTAAATCAAATTAAATTAAATTAAAGGAAATTAAATCAAATTAAACTAAATTAATTTAACATCAAATCAAACTAAATTGAATTAAATTAAATTAAAATTAAAATTAAATTAAATTAAAGTTAAATGAAATTGAATTAAATAACATTACCTAAGACATAAAGAAATTAAATATAAAGCAACTTGAACACTATTCCAAATTTAAACCCGTTAACTGAAATTAAATTAAATCACAAACCATTTGAACATCAATTTGCCCTCGAAAGCTTTTGTTGTCATAACTCCTAAACAGAACGTTAAACGAAATGTTACTTCCCTTATAGAATATTCAAATGTCCTAGTTCACTGAGTAAGATAACAACAAAACTTGAATTCCCAGATGATTAATTCATTCGTATAATTAAATTCATTTGGACTTAAAACAATCCTAGAAATATCGAAAAGATGTTTAAGATTTGTCTTAAGCACTTCCTCGATATGACAGGATGTTCATAAGAACAATTGAACTTAATTATTCTTTGATGAAGAAAATCTTCCTCAAACCAAAACACAAGAACCTAGACGTCATAGGAAATGACTAGCTATAGGATTAGGAACTTGGTAGAAAACCATAACCCTTCTCTTAGCTTTACCTAGGAACTTGCTTAAACATTCTAAATTGTGTTTAAGTGCAGCATGGGATGACGGGAAGACCCTCCAGGTACGCTTTTATTTTATTGCAATTTATTTAATCGCATCGCACTTACTTTTCTTGCATGATAAACAACTGTTGCATGAAAACCCACACCTTTAGGATAGTCCCAAAAACTGAAACTAAAACTAAATTAAAAGTCATTGCAAGATAAAATGCACCGCCACAACATTTCAAAATATAAAACAACTCAAAATTTAATCACAAACAGAACACAAAATTGCAATTACAGCTAAATTAAAACGTCCTGTTGGATGATCGGGAATACCTCGGATGATGTAACCTACGTGTTGCTAATGGGATTTCCCACGGTCTAAATGAAAGTGTGGAACTCATTCAGTTGAGTTTAGCAAATTCATCTGGACTAAGTGAATCCGATAAAAATAACGATGCCGGAAGGATGGAACCGTGGGATCTTAACCGGTGTTGTTATAATCAACTTTAAGAATTGTTTTAAATAAAATATATAAAAAAAAACACTTGGAAATTAAGATTTTCTCTAAACCAAAACACTTTTCTCATCTCCTGATTCATGATTTCTATAACTAAACCTCTGCAACAACAAGGAGCTCGGAGCATGGTGGGCAGCACGACCATCGTCGTCGGCGAAAACTCGAATCTACATCAAGAAAACTTTCCTAGAATTAAACAACAAAGCCATAGGATTTCGAGGTAGTTTGCCAAGTGCAACATAAATCCTCAACCTCTTCGTTAGGCATTCGCATTGCAAATTAGGCCCTAACCGGTCTTAGGATTCCGAGGTAGTCATCTGATATGACATAAACCCTCATATCTTCGAGGCTATTTGTGTGATCATGTCATACGAATATAAGTCCTAATTGATTAAAATTGGCAAGATCAAAACATTAAATAAATATTAGGACTTTCCTGAATTCAAGCCAAACAAAAGGATAGTTGGGAAATTACCGAAGTTCGCTTCGAATTTGTGATTTCTCCTACCTTTCTTCCTTTGAATTCCCAAAACAAAATGTTCCAAGCTTGATCCATTCTCTATTGAAATTCCAAAATTCAATTCTTTGAAAACTTAAACTTTGAAATTCTTGAGAGCAGAATTATTGATTATTATCGAGAGTTTTCTTAGGTGATTCCCGTCACTTAAAATGTAATTAACTATAGGGACTTGCCCTTATAGGGAATTTTAAAGAACCCGAGTAATATAAACCCCGTTTAATGCTTTCATATTAAACGGGGAATTTGTCGGCTTATAAAATTGGTTCGCAGACCAAACAGATATCACAAATCTTTTAGTTTATTTAATTGAGCCCCATTATCAAGCAGTGTGTCTATTCTTCGGGATAGATACACGGTTTGTGGTGCGGTGCTCGTTTATATAAACTATTTGGGATGTGAGATCGGTTTGATTTCATATCTTAAAATTTTCAAATTTAAAATTATTTTCAAAATCAAATGCTACTTTCTAAATTATATATATATATTTAAATCAAATTTAAAATCTAAAATTTGCCGACAATTTCTGTTAGGCGACCCCCTTTTCAAAATAAAACACACAACCCTAAAATAAGCCGTACAGTTGTATCCTGAAGATCCATCCATGAATGAGAATATTTCATGTGTTGAAGCAATGTCGATCATTAATTCTGGGATCGGTAGAGGAAATTCATCTTTTGGACACGCCTTGTTTAAATCTCTGAAATCCACACAAATTCTGATCTGACCATTCTTTTTCCTAACTGGTACCACATTGGCTAACCAAGTCAGGTATTGTTCTTCACGGACAAATTTAGCGTCTATTAGCTTTTTAACCTCGCGTATGACTCGTTGTTCGATTTCTAGACGCATTCTTCGGGACCTCGTCCGACCGGAACGAAGTAGGATCCACTCCAGCTTATGGACTCGCGACCTCCGGAGCTAATCCCGGCATCTCATCGTAGTTCCAAGCAAAACAGTCTTTAAATTCCATTAATAACTTGATTATTTCTTCGGAGTCTTCTTTATTGAGTAAGGAGCTAACAAAGGTAGGTCTAGGCTCTTCGTTAGTACCTAAGTTAACTTCCGTTAACTCATCTATTGTAGATTTGATCTCTTCTTCGAACTCTGGTGGAGCATTTCCAATTTGTAAATCTTCAAATTCTTCTGTAGTTTCCATGTAGTTTTGATTAGACTCGCAAGTGACAACCAAGCAAAATTCAGTATCGTCAACTGATCCTACTGTGCCCAATCCGAGACCATGCTTTGAATTGGGTGGACGACCGGAGTTATTCCATAATTTTTCAAAATGTTGTGATTGACCTTTTGTCCATTGTCGAGGTAAGAAACCACGCCGAATTAAATTTTGAACACGAGGAGAGTACCACTCAAAAGGTAATTCCATTAATTCTGATGAAGTAGCATCTTCAAATTGTACATTATTTTCAGTTTTGGAGGAAAGAGCACCATGGTAGAATTTGATGGGCTTTGCACCGCCGCTACGTACATCTTTGACCACCATACCCTCTATCTTATTAGAATGGATCGGGTTCAGGGTCATAGTATGTACACAGTGGTTAATCTTCTCGTACATCGATTTATATTCCTCGTTCTTTTCATCTTCGAGAGAGATCCCGAATTGCGGCTTCTTTCGACTTATTGTCATCGCTTCTTGCTTGATCTCTTTTTCTTCTTCGAATTGTCTTCCCAATCAACATTGATGGCTAGTTTCCTCCGTCCAACTGTCTTAACGTCTCTCGCCACGACCTCGTCCCCGGCCTCGACCTCTGATGCGAGTTGTGGAGAAACCTTCACCATCTTGCCGTAAGGGAGTGGTGTGTGACTGTTGGACTAGAACTTCAGGTTCTTCGTCGTCTCGAACTTCCTTTGCTTCATTCGTTATAGTATCTCTGGAGAAGATTATTTTCTTTGGAGGTGCGTAATAAGCTGCATCTTCATGGATTCCAATTTCATGTACGGAGAATGGTTGTAAGTCACCTTTGATGCATTGTTCCCCTCCATCGTAGTATTTGATGCACTGATGTAGGGATGATGGTACCATCCAATTTTCATGTATCCATGGTCGGCCCAGTAGAGCGTTGAATGACGTTTCTGAATCAATTATGTGAAATTTTGCAGTTGTCTTTGCCAAGTCACCGGTCTTCATTAGCAGTGTTATCGATCCGAGGGCTCTTTCTCCTTTCTGGTTGAATCCTCTTAATAACATTTTGTCCGCTTTGAGCTCGCGAGCATCAATTTCCAAGTATGCTAGCATTCAAAGATTCATTATATTGATCGATGCTCCTGGATCCACCAATACTCTGGAGAGTGTAAACTTCCCAATTGTAACTGAAATGTACAACGGTCGGTTGTGGTCTGCTGTCCCAAGTAGTAGGTCATTGTCCGTGAAGGTAACACCTCGCTGTTCCTTTAACGAGCAAACCTAATCTAAGGAATCTCTGGTCATTTGAGCTAAGCAAATTTCGGGATCAAGTAAGGCCTTGATCAGAGCTTCTCTCATCTCCTTTGATAGGATGAGAGCGTCGTAGATGCTAAGTTTGGCTGGTAGTTTCCTAAGATGGGCTAGCACGTTGTAATCCACTTTATTTCCATGTGTCTCGATTTCTTCCCGAATGGGTATTTCTTCTGCCGGGGTTGGTTCTTCCTGAACAACCACCTGCTTTTCTTTGTCCTTTGGACCCATTCTTGGAGGTAGAACTCTTCCACTTCTTAAGTTGACTTCTGTAATTTCTTTTGAATCCGGTATTGAGTTTGTCGGTGTTTCTTCCTGAATCGGAATGACAGGTTCTTCTGGATTAGCTTCAGAGTCTGAAGGCTCTAACTCTATTGTGACTGGAGCTCCTCGAAACTTGCAAATAGATTCATTGCTTGTTGAACTCTCATAGCCTCCTCGGTGGATGTCTTCTTTGTCATTGTGATCGTCGAGATTATGTATGATTTGAGAATTTTCACTTGTATCGGAATCGATGTCCGGATTAGGTTGGTTGTCGCTAGTTACGTAATCGTTAGAAACAGTCAAAACGTAGCCAACGCCATAACCCTTATCATTATAAGATACCACCGGAGTGAGTAAATAATCATACAGAGTCAGAGGTTTGAGGGGTTTGTCCCCCGAATCGGAAACAACCATCCTAGGATAAGAAGCCCCTAGTCTAGCCTTAAAAGCCTCGATCTTTTCTTCTTCATCAATTTTCTTCTTTTCTCTAATCGTCTCTTGTTGAGGTGGTTCTTCTATCGCAAGTGATAATGCCGACTTGACAGGTTTCGAACTCTGAATTGAGGCTCGCACCGAAGTGGTTTGGATGCGATCCAAAATATTCTTCGAAGACTCTGTCCAAGCGGTAATCCATCCATCATCAGTCGCATAGGGATCTATCGGAACAATGAGATCCATCGAGATAACATTGACAGAACCTCCTTTCTGGGGTTCCTTCATATGTTCCTTCGGGATCGTTATGTTCCCTTTTCGAAGATTGTCGTTGAGCCAACTTTTGAAGGTAATACAATCTTCTATCTTGTGTCCAAGCATCTGGTGGTAAGGGCAAAAGTTGGGATCACCTTTCTTGTCGACCTCTTCTGGTTTCTTAGGCTCTGGCAGTTGGAAATCTGGAGTCTTCATCAGACTGCGGAACATTTTCGGCACTGTCTCATTCTTGAACGGATACTCCCTGCTCAGAAGCTCCCGTAATGTATGTTGTGGACGAGGCGGTTGTTCATACTGTTGGGATGACTGATAGCTGGATTGAGGTTGCTGGTAATTCTGTTGAATTTGTTGCGACCGTTCTGGTAGTATTTGTATTGGCTGCTTGCCTTTATCGACTGCTGCGACGATCCCAGACTTCTTTTCAAAACTTTTCACGGGCTTCTATTTGTCTGTTTTGTCGGTGAAACTTAATTACTTCGCCTCCTCTTGCGAGCTTCCGGCCTTGCTTAACAACTTCTTGAAAGTCTTAATAGTAAATCCCTTGAGGAGAAGTGCTGTCGGGCCATGAATGCTCTTCAGTAAAATGCCAACTGCATCCTGTTCTTGTAGCTGTGGCTCACACTTCATACTTAGGTTCCTCCATCGAAGTATGTAGTCTACCAAAGTTTCATTCGGCTTCGCTTCTCTACCACTAAATCACCTATAGTGATGTGGTGTCGAGCTCCGCAAATCGCTTGATGAAGAGGTTCTCTAATTCCGAGAATGTCTTCACCGAACCGTTCGGTAATTCTGCATACCAATCAAAGGCGATCCCTGATAGGTTGCTGACAAACTGTCGGAAGAGTAAAGCATCACTTCCGTCGGCATTGCAACAATTGGCACGAAAATGTGCAACATGCTGCTGAGGGTTTCCGGTTCCATCAAAGGTCTTAAACAGAAGTGGTACGAAGCCTTTCGGATATTGGACAGCGTCGAATTCTTCAGGGTAAGGTCTACCCGTCCGAATGGATGTTCCGCTCTTTGATTGTGCCAAGGCTTCTCGCACTCGTCGTTCCACCATGCTCTTGATATCCTTTTCCGGAATCATGCTTTGTGTTGCATCCTTTTTAACCGATCATCCCCGTTGACGGATGTAATCTCCTTTCCTCCGTCTACAATGTGAATGACTTCGGGGGTGTTTCTCTTTGGGGTTGAACTCGACTGCGGAGAGTGGCTAGGGCTGCAGCCATCTCTTCCATCCTTTTTGCCATTTGGGCGATCGTATCATCTTTCTCCTAAAGCTGCATCCTCATTACTTCCAGCTCCTCTCTTTCTACGGCTGCAGGAGCACCTTGTGAAGCTGACGAAGCTCGTGTTTCAACCATGTTAATTTATGCATATTCATCCTCCATGAATTCTGACGAGTCGACTTCATCTCCGAATTTTTCTTCTCTTTCTCTTGCTAATCGCTGAATATCAGTTCTTAGCTTTTCCATAGCATCTTCTAATGGTCTTTTTTATACATCTTTGCAGTTGTCATGCGATAGCTGTCGGGTTTCCTTCCCATGAGTCCCCTTTACTGCGGTAGCACTTTCTTCGGACTCAAGTCTCCTGACGAGACTTTCCTTTTCAGGTTGTTGTTTTAATCTTAATTGTCCAGTAGTGGGACACCATACCATCCTTCTAGCAGCAGAATGTCTAGGACCGGATGGTCTGTCAGCCAAATGCTGGAAGGTGGTATCCTCCCTAATTTGTAGTCCTGAATCAACGACAGGTGGACTAGCTTTCATTCTCTTATTCGGCTTTTCTGCAGCGATAGTAGGCTCTACTTGCGGCCCAAGATGAGATTTGGCCGGCACCCGCCCTATCCTTCTTAAAATTTCTGATACAGGGCATTTTTCTTTCTTTGCTAACTTTTCTATCACAGTCTGCAGTCGAGCAAATGGCATAATTCTAGCCCTTTTCTTACGGCTGTCGTTGTAATATGCGGGCTGAGGCAATGCAGAAGCAATCTTGCGGATATTTTCTTCGTCCTCTGCGGCGGAGAGGGGATGGAATCTACTTCCTCCCAAAAGTGGTATGTATTCAGGCAGCGGTGTATACTCGGGCAGTTCTGGGATTTCCTCCAGGAAAGCAACTTCAGCAGCTCTGGCTTCTCTAGCAATCCTTCTATTTCTGTTCCTTCTTTGAGTCCGTGTCAGTGATGGAATTCTCGAGTTGGACCCGATTTCAAAAATGGAAGGTTTTGCAGGAAGATCTGTACCCTCCACTGCAACAAGTTCATCACAGTTCTGAATTTCCTTCCCCTTTAGTCTGACAGAAGCCGGGGTAGGTGCAGAGACAACTAGACCAGTGGGGGTAGCAACAACAGTCCTTCTGCGAACAACAGTACTCCTCTTAATTGGAATCTTTTGCAGAGGAGGGAATTCATGAGTTGACTTGAGGTTAAACTCAATCAACGGCTTCTCAGTTTCCGGTACTTTGCTTGTGAGTGAAAAGAGAGTGACGTCGGGGATTTTGATGTCGGTGTCCCGAATCCTTGTCCGAATCGAATGATTCCATTATCGAGCGGTTCGTCCTCGAACACGGCTAGGTCCGATCCATTGATGAAGGAGAAGATCTGTTTTAGGGCTTCCATTTCTGCAGGGCAGATTCCAAGTGTTAGTCCCCGAATCGTGCTTCTTCTTGTCGTAAAACTTATGACGAAAAAGAAAGAGTCCGAACACATTTCTGTTTATCTTAGTGTATTTGTGGTATTAAAAGAAAATTGTTTTTCGAAAAAGATTTGTTCGTTAGGACGAAGAATTATTAAAAGAAGGAGAGTTGTAGGAAGGGTAAAAGGAATTGATTAGGAACTGGAAAAGGAAGAGAAAGTCTTGTAGAAACTTCTCGACCCGCAAGACCGCTCCTAAACTAATACCTATTAGGGGTCCACCCCACCTCAGAAATGAGGTAAAAGGATCTCGGAACCTCTCTGTTTAGGGATGTCTAAACAGTGGCTCCTAAATCCGAGAGAATGTTGGCTATACTCGCTCAAGGTAGAAATGAACATAGTATTCCAACGAAAAGAAGGGTAGTTTGATCCACTAGGGACATGGATACACTACCGATTTTTGAAAGAAGAACTATTTGATTAAAAATGGAGAGATGAACTATTCCCCAGCGGAGTCGCCAGAAGTTGTCTGCATATTTTTAGGTTATGTGTTTTATTTTAAAAGGGGGGGGTCGCCTAACAGAAGTTGTCGGCGAATTTTAGATTTTAGTTTTAATTTAAATATATATATGATTTAGAAAATAGTATTTGATTTTGAAAATAATTTTAAGATATGAAATCAAACCGACCTCTCATCCCAGATAGTTTATATAAACGAGCGCCGCATCACAAACCGTGTATCTATCCCAAAGAATAGACACACTGTTTGGTGATGGGGCTCGATTAAATAAACTAGAAGATTTGTGACATCCGTTTGGTCTGCGAACCAATTTTATAAGCCGACAAATTCCTCGCTTAATATAAATGAATTAAGCGGGGTTTATATTACTCGGGTTCATAAAATTCCTATAAGGGCAAGCCCCTATAGTTAATTACATCTTAAGTGACGGGAATCACTTTAAGAAAACTCTCGATAATAATCAATAGTTCTGCTCTCAAGAATCTCAAAGTTTAAGTATTCAAGGGATTGGATTTTAGAATTTCAATAAGGAATGGATCAAATTTGGAACATTTTGTTTTGGGAATTCAAAGGAAGAAAGGTAGGAGAAATTACAGATTCGAAGCGAACTTCGGTAATTTCCCGACTATCCTATTGTTTGGCTTGAATTTAGGAAAGTCCTAATGTTTTTTTAATGTTTTGATCTTGCCAATTTTAATTAATTAGGACTTATGTTCGTATGACATGATCATACAAATAGCCTCGAAGATGTGAGGGTTTATGTCGTATCGAACGACTACCTCGGAGTCCTAAGACCGGTTAGGGCTTAATTTGTAATACAAATGCCTAACAAAAGGTTGAGGATTTATGTTGCACTGGGCAAACTCCCTCGAAGTCCTATGGTTTGGTTATTTAATTCTAAGAATGTTTTGCTGAAGTAGACTCAGGTTTTGCTGATGACGATGGCCGTGTTGCCCACCATGCTCCGAGCTCCTTGTTGTTGCAGAAGATTGTAACCAAAAGAGAAGAGAGGAGTTTGGTTTTAGAAATCTTAAAGTTTAAGTGTTTTTTTATGTTTTAATTAAAACAAATCTTAAAGTTGATTATAACAACACAGATTAAAATCCCACGGTTCCATCCTTCCGACATCGTTATTTTTATCGGATTCACTTAGTCCAGATGAATTTGCTAAACTCAACTAAATGAGTTCCACACTTTCATTTAGACCGTGGGAAATCCCGTTAGCAACACGTAGGTTACATCATCCGAGGTATTCCCGATCATCCAACAAAACGTTTTAATTTAGTTGCAATTGTAGTTTTGTATTCTGTTTGTGATTAAAATTTGAGTTGTGTTATATTTTGAAAAGTTGTGGCGGTGAATTTTATCTTGTAAAGACTTTTAATTTAGTTTTGGTTTCAGTTTTAGGGACTATCCTAAAGGTGTGGGTTTTCATGCAACAGTTGTTTATCATGCAAGAAAAGTAAGTGCATTTGCAATAAAGTAAATTGCAAGAAGGTAAATTACAATAAAATAAAAGCGTACCTGGAGGGTCTTCCCGTCATCCCAGGCTGCACTTAAACACAATTTAGAATATTTAAGCATTTAAAGCAAGTTCCTAGGAAAAGCTAAAGGGAGGGTTATGGTTTTCTACCAAGTTTCTAATCCTATAGCTAGTCATCTCCTATGACGTCTAGGTTCTTGTGTTTTGATTTGAGGACGATTTTCTTCATCAAAGAACAATTAAGTTCAATTGTTCTTATAAACATCCTATCGTACGGAGGAAGTGCTTAAGACGAATCTTAAACATCTTTTCAATACTTCTAGGATTATTTTAAGTCCAAGAGAATTTAATTATGCAATGAATCAATCATCCAGGAGTACAAGTTTTGTTATCTTGCTCAGTGAACTAGGACATTTGAATATCCTATGAGTGAAGTAATACTTCACTTAACACTCCATTTAGGAGTTATGACAATAAGAGCTCTTTAGGGCAAACCGATGTTCAAGTGATTTGTGATTTTAATTTAATTTCAATTAATGGTTTAAGTTTAGAATAGTGTTCAAGTTGTTTTAGATTTATTTTTGAATTCTTTATGTCTTAAGTGATGTTATATTCAATTCAATTTAATTTAATTTAATTTTAATTTAATTTAATTTGGTTTAGTTTTAGTTTTAATTTAATTTTATTTATCTAATTTAATTTTAATTTTATTTTAACTTGATTTTTTATTCAATTTAATTTAATTTAATATGTTTTGATTTAATTTAATGTGATTTAATTTAATTTAATTTTAATTTTTAATTTAATTTTATTTTAATTTTAATTTAAATCTTAATTTGGTTTTATTTTTAATTTTAATTTTAATTTAAATTTTAATTTAATTTTATTTTTAAATTTTAATTTAATATTTTATTTATTTTTTTTATGCTTTTAGGGATGATTTAATTTTAATTGTTAAAGTACTAATTTAATTAAAATTTTAAAAGGATTTAATTTAAATGTTTTAATTTTAATTTAATTTAATGATTAAGTCTTTTAGCATTTTAAATTTTGAATTTGGATTATCATTTTAATTAGGAATTAAATATTATTGAGGTGATTAATTTAGGGATTCTTAGATTAAAGAATAAATTTCTTCCCAATAATATCCCTATTTTAATAATTTCAATTTTTTATTCTTCCAAGTTTAAACAATTATTTAATTAAGGTTTATTTTAATTACTTTCAAATTGTTTGGTAGGTTTCTACCCTTTAATTACTTAAGTTTCAAACATCCAAAATCAACTTAGTATCAAATATTTTACCCACCCTTTTAATTAAACCTAAAATTTTTAATTATAGGTTAAAATTTTAATTACTATTTTGCCCTTTAAACTTACTAATTCCATAACTCACTAAATTGAGTTCAAATGAGTTTGAAATTTTTATGTGACTTCACTCACATGTCAATCAAGACATTAGAGAAGAAAATGTGATTTTTCTGTATTTAATTTATTTATGTAATTATTTTTGATGAAAAATAAGGATTTTCAAGGAAAATTTATTAATATGACCAAGGGAAAGTTTCTGTCCTTAATAAAATTATGGGACATTTCTAATGACCACCACTTGGACCAATTTTGGTGATTTTTTGAATTATATTCTTTTTATTATAATTATTTTGAGTTTTGGAGTATTAATTAATTTAAAAATAAAATAAAGGTTGAAAAATGAATTTTATATTTTTCAAAAATCTCTCTGATATCAAGGAAGCCAGAGAACCAATTTTTATAATTTTCTGATTTTCTTTGATTTATTAGAATTATTTTAGTGGAAATGCTAGAAAATACATTTTTTTATTTTAAAATTACCTTAGAGCTTTAAAATTTGATATCTCATCATAGAGACTTAAGAAAAATATGGGGTTTGTTCCTAAATGATTAAAATTCAAAATATGACATTTTGGTGAATTTTATTATTTTTGTGATTTTTATTATTTTTTAATTATTAAAATATTAAAATAATGCAAAAAATCAACTTTTTTTGGAAAATTGCAATTTTATTTTTCTTAAATTCCCATGATATCAGAGAGGCTCCAAAACCAATTTGGTGAATTTTTGAAAAGTATTTTGAAAGTTATGAATTTTTGAAGTTTGATTTTGGCTAAATGGCTTAATCAACCCATTTGATAGGGATAACCAAGTCCAATTGAATTCAAATTTTTATGGTGGGTTCCTCTAATTCTAAAGGTTAGTGGAGAATTGATTTCAAGTCAATTTGATGTATGATTAGCTCTAATTAATTAAGGTTCCATTTTTGGTGTTTAAGCCAATTAGGGTTATTACAAGTGAGTTAACTCAAGGCCTATTTTCCCTAGGGTCCTCTGGTCATAAGAAACATCATCAAATTTTCCTAGAATTTATTTCTCAACATGATAATTATTAGAATTAAAATACTCAAAACAGCGACATAAATTTGAAAAATCAATAACTCCTCATAGGGATGGCCTCTGACTTTGGAAAATTCAGGGAATGTTCCCAAATTTAGAGGCCTCAAAAGCCCTATGGTCTCATGCCATGGTGAATTGTTTACATGCATGGAGAATTGAAATAGTGCAGAGAGTAAATAAATAATTAAAAATAAAATACTTGGTGAAATTAGATGATTTCTTTTCCACATTATTCTCCTCTGTTCACTGAGCAAGAGGGTATTTTTATTTTATTTTTCTGACTTTCCTACACAAAGTTATGCATTTTTGAAGTTTAGGGAATTAAATAAATAAAAAATACCCTAATTTCCTACTTATCCACGCGGCGCTGACTCATCATAGGCATCTCCGAAACGCCGCGTGTAGCGCTGTCATTCGACGCTGCCACTTGAGTCAGCAGTCCGGGTCCCGCCTTCCGCGTTTCATCCGCCGATCCGACCCGATCTGAGCCGTCCTTCCGCGCGTGTATTGAATGGACGACATCCATTCATCGTCCCCAACCGTTCTCACCCGAAAGCCGTCCACAATAAAACCCTAAGAACTCACTCATTTCTCAAAGGATTTTTGTGTTCTTGTGCTCTATGGATTCGTCTTGAAGAGACGAACACATCTATACGGTGATCATGCATTGAAATTAAAGCATTTGAAATAGACAATCTCCAGAGGCTCGGGATAAAGAGTTAGCTCATACCTTAGCTCAGAGAAGTGTGGCTTCGATCTGAGGGTTGTATCACCTTCGATTGGGTCCAAGCAAGCTCCAGATGAAGTCTCCTGGCCAGGTGAATTGTCCAGGTATGATTTTGACCACAGCCGATTACAAAGCTTGGAGTCTGGAACAGATGGGTGGCCTAGAGAGGGGGCTTTCACTGGGGAACTCCTTCTCTTGGTCTTGTGCGGGTGTGGGTGAGTTTAATTTGACTTTGGTGGAGGATTTGGGAGTGTCCTGTTCTAGCCTGAGAATTGAGCTCCAAAATTGAGCTCAATTAGTGGGGATTAGGCAAGAGAATAGTGGGGATCAAATGCTCTGGGTGTGGGGAGAGTCTGGAGTGATTTTGGCAGAGTTTCCTTAAGGTTGGTTCAGCACCTCTCATGGCCGAGAGGAGGTGAGGTTTAAATAGGAGAGGGTGGAGGGCCTTCCATGGGGTTTAAGGCTTGGGATCAGCTGCTTAGGTCAAGGGATGAACAGCCATGGTGGCCATTGGGCATGGGGCAGCTCAGAAAGGGAGAATTGAATTTTTTGGCTCCTCCCAAGGTCTCGGACATGGTGTTTTCCAGCGGCCTGGTGGCTGACCGGCCAGGCACTGGTCACCATCTTGTTCAGGTGGGTCAGGGCTGGGGTTTAGTGCAATCAATTGGCCATGGACATGTGTAAAGGAGTTGGATCAAAATGGCATGGGGGCATGGCTATTTTTGGCTCTAAATGGGTCAACCCGTCCTTTTGGGCTAGGTGCACCACCCAAGGCTTGGTTTAGGCTGAAGAGAAAGTGATTTGGATCAACTTGATTAGTGGGGTCAAGTCACAATCCAAGTACAATTAGGATTAAACATGGTTTAGGGGAGACATGGAAATGGTTAATCACCTTAAGGGAATGTGGAAAGGATCTCCTCCTTTTGCCCAATGTGGTAAGGTCACATGTGAACAACTCACATGGCTTGCATGTGGCTTAAGAGTGGCTTCATGGCTCACCTTTGGCTTGGAGAAAAGTTTGGTCAATTTCATGAAAAAGGTTTTTTAAAAATTTTGGTAATTTAGGGGTGATTTGATGGGATTTGGCATATGGCTTGATTTGGATTTATTTCATCATGGATTTAGAACTTAGGAGATGGTTTTATCAAATGGATGATGATAGAGGATTGTCATGTGGGCTTTGGGCCTTTTGAAATTATTTTTGATGGGCTTTTAGGAAGGTAAGGGGATGGGCCTTTAGGTTTAAGAATGAATTCATGGATGGGAATTTTGTAGAGGTTTGGGCCAAATAATTGTTGGGTTTGGTTTAGGGGTATGTCATGAATGATTTGAAATGAGTTTGGAGTGATTTGGGTTTGAATTGGGTTGGATTTGGGCCTCTTTGGTAAATGGGCCAATGTAGGTCAAATTGGGCCAACTTGGGCCAATGTTGGGCTAGGGTTGAAATTGATGTAAAATTAATGTTGGGAAATGTTTATGGGAGTGTTTCAAAGAGGTTTTGACTTTGGTTGGGTTTTGATTTTGGGGTTTGGGCTTATTTGGGTTAGGTTTGGGTTTAGGTCAAAATTGGGCCTTTTAGTTTTGGGTTGAATTTGAGTGGGGTTTGGGTCCAAATTTTGGGCAAATTATGTTAGTATTTTGTTTGTGGGGATGTTAAGGAAGGTTTAGAAAAGGTTTGGGGTTATTTGGAGTTGAATTGGGTTAGTTTAGGCTAAGTTCGGGTCATGGGTCCAAATTAGGCTTTAAGGTCAAAAGTGAAATTGGATTCAAATATCAATCAAATTGGACTTGGATTTGGTCTAGATTGATATTGTGGATGTTAAATTGAAGTTTAGAATTGAATTGGACCAGAATTTGGGTCAATTGGGTAGGTTTGGTTTGACATTGGGTTCACTTTGGGTTAAAATGGGTCAAATTGGGGATTTTGACAAAAGTGGGGTAAATTGACAAAATTGGCCCATGGTGTAGTTGAACAAAATGAAATTGGGAATATTTGGGATTTTTTGGAATCTTATGGGAATTTTTTGAATTTTTGGATTTTTTGGCTAAGAGGGGCATTTTGGGTATTTGGAGGGTATTGGGGGGTATTTTTGGAATTTTTGGTATTTTTGGCTATGGATGATCATTTTGAGTGGAGGGAAATGTTTAGTGATGATTTTGGGAGGACTGATTTTGGGGAATTTTGGGTAATTTGGAGATTTTTTTTTTGAAAAATTTGGGTAATTTCAAGGGTCTTGGGAGGCGGGTGTAGGGTCCCCGGGGTCAAAAATTGAAAATTTGGAAAATTGAAGATTGGGTAAATGTAAGTTAAATGAAATCATTTTGGTTGTGCCATGAAGCCATATGAAGCCCACATGAGCCATGAAGGGACTCGTTTGAGGCATTCACTATGCTGTCCCTAACCCTCTTAGCCAAGGGCTTAGGGGTTAAGGACCATCCATGTGCATCACCTCCATGAGTCAGGAGGTCAAGTTGGGTATGGGTGTGGTTTTAGGAGGTGTGTGAAAGTGTAGCGTATAAGTGTAGTGTGTGTGTAAGTCAGCCCTCACCAGACCAGGCCACCCAGGGCAGTCCTAAGGCCAAAGAGTCCTGTAGGAACTCATCCTTTAAACTTCCACATTTGATTTCAACCCTCTAGGTGATTAGGGGTCTACAATCAAGTTTGTGGAGTTTGGAGGGAGTTTAGAAGTGGTTTGAATTTCTAAGTGGTGGGTCCCGATTCTATTCCTCTAGGATGGTCAAAAGAAAAGCCTATGGCTAGATCCTAAGTACTAAAGAGAGAAGAGAAGACCTCATCAAAAATGAGGTCAACAGAGCACCGTCCACCTACTAGACCTAATATCTCACTCGATACTCAACCAAATCGAGTGCGGTTTCTTCCTACATGCTCTTCTAGACTAGGGCTACACATCTATACGGCAAATGCACATTGAAATCAAGCAGATTAAAATGGAGAATCCATGAAAGCTCGGGAGCAAGAGAAGTTTCCATACCTTGGTCCAAGAGGTGAAGCCTCGATTGGATGTGCTTGGAACAATCGTGGGAGTCCCAGGAGGCTACGGATTGAAGCTCTTGCTCTGGTGAAATGCCTAGGTATGACTTCGTCCAAGTCCAATTTCAAACTCTGGCTGATTGAACAAATGGCTTGTCTGGTGAGGGGGCTTTCATTGGGGAATTTCCTCTCTATCTTTGGTGAAGGTGTGGAAGAAGTTAATTTGGTTTTTGTGGAGATTTCAGAGATGTCCTGTTTTTTTGTCTAATTTTGGACTGAGAAATTAAGCTCAGCTCGTGGGGTTCAGGGTAGGAGGACAGTGGAGCTAAGCTTCTCTTGGCTGGGAGGAGCTCTGGGAGTGATTTGGGGAGGTTTTGTGAGAAATTTTTCAACACCCCTCTCTTGGCCGAGAGGTATGAGTTATATGGCCAGGGCCATAGGGCTGAGCCAGGGCTCAATTGATGGGTGGATTCAACTGCTTAGGTGGAGGGCAGAAAGACTCCAATGGGAATTTTGGCTGAGGTGGCTAGTTGGGGAAGTTTAGGTGTGCTTAGCCTAGTGGTGGCTCTCGGTTTTGGCTCCCTCCGGTGACTAGGCCAGCCGGCAAGGACAAGGGAGCTGGCCCCTGAGGTCAGGTGAGTCAGAGAGATGTTTAATAGTGATTAATCAGTTGTGGAGAGATTTTGGGGTAGTGCAAAGGGAGATTTAACCATTTAAGGGAAGAAATCCCCTAAAATGGCGGACCCTTGGTTCATGTCTCACTTAGCTTGGGCTAGGTGGGTCTAGGGTAGTTCCTAGGGTTCAAATGGTGGTTGTGGAATGGTTGTTTTAGCAACATTTGGTTCAATTTGGTTAGATTAGGCCATAGGTTCAATTTGGCTCACTTGGGTTTATGTTGGGCTAACATGGGTTTGGGTTTGATTTAGGTTCAAGTGTATTGAGAAACATTGTGTAAATGATTGCCATGAAGAACTTTCATGAAGACATGGAGAGGTTTTGAGTTCAATTGAATGGTCAATTTAATGGATTTTGGGATTTTGACCAATTTAAGCAAGGATGGATCAAGTTTGGTCCAAGGTTCAAGGTGAGATTTAGACCCAATTGAAAGTTTCAAATGGTCTAGGGGAATGTATTCAAGAGTTCCCAATATCAATTGGGAGGAAATCTTAGGGTTAGGCCAATCAATTTGGTAGATTTTGGGCATGGATTCAAGTTAGGTTAAAATGGGATATTTTGGGTTTCAAGTGGACTTAGATCAAGCTTTGGGCTCAAACTAGGATAATTGAATGTTTGTTGGGTTTAATGGGAGTGCCATGGAAGGTTTAGGATTGAAATTTGGGGGGAAAAGGTTGACATTAGGTTAATTAGGGGTTTTGGATTAATTAGGCAAATTTAGGGGTTTTGGATTTCAAATGGAATTGAACTCAAATGTGAATCAATTTGGACTTGTATTTAGTGTAGATTGGTAGTGGGGATGATGAATTAAAGTTTAAAATTGAAATTGGGCAAAATTGAGGTCAAATGGGTTGATTTGGTTTGACATTGGGTCCATTTAGGTTAAAAATGGGTCAAATTGGGGATTTTGATAAAATTGGGTTAAATTAAAAAAATTAGCTTATGGTGTAGTTGAAAAAAATAAAATTGGGAATATTTAGGATTTTTTTGAATTTTCTGGAAATTTTTGGAATTTTTAGAATTTTGGGCAAAAAGGGTATTTAGGGTATTTGGAGGTTATTTGGAGGGTAATTGGGTATTTTGGTGGATTTAAGAGGTGGGAATTGTTTCAAAATGATTTTTAGGTTTTTTTGGAATTTTGTTTAATTTTTGGGAAATTTTGGAGAATTTTGTGGTTGTAGGGGCAATTTAGGTAATTTTGGATAGGCTTGAGAACCCAATATCAAAACCAGAAATTTTAGCAAAAATGGAATTTGATTGTGATTGGGAGTGTGGAAAAGCTTAGAGTGAGCCATGGACCAAGAAATTTCCATTTTGAACATCTCATAGTTTGTTCTTAACCCTCTTAGCCAAGGGCTAGGGGTTTGGACTTAGCCACATGAGTGCTCCAATGAACCAGGAATCAAGATTGGGTAGGGATGGTTTAGGGTTTAGGATGGGTGTGAGAGTGCAATGTGTGCAAGCCAGACCTCACCAAGACCAGGCCACCCAGAGTTGTCCTAAGGCTTGACCAACCTATAGGAATTCATCCTTGTTTTCCTACACATTGGTCCTAACCTTCCAAGTGATTTGGAGGTTGATGACCATCTATATAGGATTCCAAAGAGAATCAAGATTTGGTTTGAATTTCTAAAAGGTGGGTTCCAACTCTAGTCCTCTAGGATAGTCAAGGAGAATTCCTATGGCTAGATCCTAAGCACTAAGAGGAAAGAAAAGACCTTACCAGAAATGAGGTCAACAATGCTTTGCTATTTCGCCAATTTGTCAGCAGCCTATCAGGGATCACCTTTGATTGGTATACAAAATTGCCAAATGGTTCGGTAAAAAATTTCTCAGCATTGGAAAATCTTTTCGTTAAACGGTTTGCTGAGGCCCAACACCACATCATTATCGGTGATTTAGTGGTGGAGTAACAAAAGTCGAACGAAACTTTGGTCGACTACATCCTTCGATGGAGAAATTTGAGCATGAAGTGTGAGCCACAGCTTTAAGAATAGCATGCAGTCCGTATCTTGCTAAAGAACATCCACGGCTTGATAGCACTTCTGCTCAAAGGATTCATTATCAAGACTTTCAAGAAGTTTCTTAGCAAGGCCGGGAGCTTGCAAGAGGAAGCAATGCAATTAAGTTTCATCGACAAAACCGATAAGCGTAAAACCAGTTAGAGCCTTCAAAAAGAAGTCTGGGACTGTCGCAGCGGTAGATAAGGGCAAGCAACCAATGCATATACGAACATAACGACCTCAACAAAGTTATCAATAAGCTCCTCTAAGTTATCAATCGCCTCAGCAGAATTATCAATAGTCACAATAATATGACCAGCAGTCTCAACAATATAACCAGTAGCCAGTTCAACAGAAGCGTAGCCTGGCAGAACTTATGAATAAAGAACACCCCTTCAAAAATAAAGCAGTTGGAAAGATGTTCCATAGTCTGATCAAGAAGGACGGATTCCAGCTGCCAGAGCCCAAGAAGCCAGTGGAAGTGGACAAGAAAGATCACCCGATGTACTGCCCTTACCACCGGATGATCGGACACAAGATAGAGGATTGCTTCACATTCAAGAATTGGCTCGAGAAAAACCTTCGGAAAGGGAACATAACGATGCCGAAAGAGTACATGAAGGAGTCCCAAAGAGGAGGTTTCGTCAATGTCATTTCGGTCGATCCTATTGTTCCGATAGACCCGTATACAGTCAGTGATGGATGGAGTACCAGATGGATGAAATCTTCAAACAGAATATTGAATCACATCCAAACTGCTTCAGTGCGCGCTTCGATTCAAAGTTCGAAACCTGACAAGCAGGCACAATCAATTGCAATTGAGGAACAGCCTAGAAGGAGGAGAGGATCACAAAAGAAGAGAAGACCGAGGCTCCGAAGAGTAGAGTAGGGGTTGCTTATCCTAGGATGGTTGTTTCTGATCTGGGGGAGAAATTGCTCGAACCTCTGACTCTGTATGATTATCTGTTTGCCCCTGTGGGATTCTATAATGATAAGAGTTATGGTGTTGGCTACGTTTTGTTCGTTTCTAACGATTACGTAACTAACGACAACCAACTTAATCTGGATATCGATTCAAACAAAATAACAATTCTCAAATCATACAAAACCTCAACGGTAACGTTAAGAAGGAGGATGTCAATGAAAGTGATTATGATGGCCTGGGAGATGAAGAACTCGTCTGTGAATTCCAAGGATCTCCTATCGCGATTGAGCTAGAGTTCTCAGATCCCGAAGTGACTCAATAAGAATCTGCTGCCCCAATTCAGAAAGAGGAAGCGCCAACTAATTCAGAGCTAGACTTGGAAGAGATAACATAATTCAATTTAAGAAGTGGAAAAGTCCTACCTCGAGAATGGGTCCGAAAGATAAAGGAAAGCAGGTGGTTGCTCAGGAAGAGCCAACCCCAACAGAAGAGGTACTCGTTTGGGAAGAAGTTGAAGGACCATGCAATAAAGTGGAATATAACGCGCTAGCCCATCTTCAGAAGTTACTTGCCAAACTTAGCATTTACGACACTTTGATCCTTTCAAAGGAGATGAGGGAAGCTCTGATCGCCCTACTTGATCCAGAAATTTTCTTAGCTCAAATGGCCGGTAACTCCTTAGACGATGTTTGCTCATTAAGAGAACAGTACGGTGTTACTTTCACGGACAATGACCTACTCCTTGGGACTGTCGATCACAATCGACCTTCATACATCTTGGTCCCCATCAAAAAATTCACGCTTTCCAGTGTGTTAGTTGATCCGGGAGCATCAATCAATATAATGAATCTTCGGACGTTAACATACTTGGAAATTGATGTCTGCGATCTCCAAGCAGATAAAATGTTACTAAAAGGCTTCAATCAAAAATGATAAAGAGCTCTTAGATCAATAACAATATCTATGAGGATCGATAACTTAGCAAGGACAACCTCAAAATTCTACATAATTTATTTTAAAATGTCATTCAACGCTCTACTTGGTTGACCTTGGATCCATGAAAACCGGATGGTACTGTCATCTCTACACCAGTGCATAAAGTATTATGAAGGAGGACACAAACAATGCATCAAAGGTGACTTGCAACCATTCTCCATGCACGAAATTGGAATTCACGAGGATGCCGCCCTACTACGCACCTCCGAAGAAAACAATCTTCTACAAAAATGCCTGCCAAATGAAGCAAAAGAAATTTAAGATGACAAAGATTCTCAAATTCTAGTTGAACAATTACTCACCACTCCCTTACAGCGAGATGGTGAAGGTTTCTCCAGAACTCGCATCCGAGGTCGAGGCTGGGGACGAGGTCGAGGAAGAAACGGTGGAATAGTTGAACAAAAGAATCTGGTTATCAATGTTGATTGGGAAGATAATTCCGAAGAAGAAGAAAAAGAAATCAAGAAAGAAGCAGCAGCGATAATTCAGAAGAAGCCTCAGTTCAAGATCTCATTAGAAGATGAGAGGAATGAAGAATACAAAGCGATGTACGACAAGATAAACCACTATGTAAGAACTATGACCCTAACCCCGATCCACCCTAGTAGGGTTGAGGGTTTGGTGGTCAAGTAAGTACATGGTGGTGGTGTTAAGCCAATTAAGTTTTACCATGGTGCTTCTTCTTCCAATACTGAAAATGATGTAAAAATTGAAGATGTTGCTTCATCTGAATTAATGGAATTTCCTTTTGAGTGGTATTCTCCCTGTGTTCAAAATTTAATTCAACAAGGTGTCTTACCTAAGCAATGGTCAAAAGATCAATCATACCACTTTGAAAAGTTATGGAATAATGCCAGTCGACCTCCTAACTCAAAACATGGTCTTGGGTTCAGCACGATGGGGCCAGTAGTTGATACGAAATTTTGCTTGGTTGTCACTTGAGAGCCTCATGAAGACTGTCTGGAAGCTTCAGATATCTCAAGGACTTGCCAATCGGAGACGCTCCACCATAATTTAAAGAAGAAATTAAATCTACAATAGAAGAGTTAATGGAAGTTAACTTAGGTACTAGTGAAGAGCCTAGGCCAACCTTTGTTAGCTCCTTACTCAATAAAGGAAACTCTGAAAATGTGATTATACTATTAATGAAATTTAAAGATTGTTTTGCCTGAAGTTATGAGGAGATGCCTTGATTCACAAGTTGGGGGTGGATCACACCGCCATTCCAGTCAGACAAGCTCTCAGGAGAATGCATCTAGAGATCGAACCACAAGTTATAACTGAAGTTAAGAAGCTAATAGACGCTAAATTTATCCGTGAAGAGCAATATCCAACTTGGTTAGCCAAAGTGGTACTAGTCAGAAAGAAAAATGGCCAGATTCGAATCTGCGTGGATTTTAGAGATTTGAATAAAGCGTGCCTGAAAGATGAATTTCCACTAACAATTCCAGAATTAATGATCGACATCACGTCAACACATGAAATCTTCTCTTTCATGGATGGATCATATGGATACAATCAGATAAAGATGGCATCAGAAGATGAGAAGCTCACGACCTTCAGAATGCCAATCGGAGTACACTGCTACACAGTAATGCCTTTTGGATTGAAGAATGCAGGAGCAACGTACCAAAGAACAATGATGAAGATTTTTGATGATCTCATTCAAAACCAAGTCAAGTGCTACGTAGATGACGTGGTTGTTGACCTCATTTTTGATGAGGTCTTTTGCTTCTCTCTTTAGTACTTAGGATCTAGCCTTAGGCTTTTCCTTTGACTAATCTTAGGGGACTAGAAATGGGACCCACCCTTTAGAAATTCAAACACTTCTTGACTCCCTACAAACCCCACAAGCTTGATTGTAGACCCCTAATCACCTAGAGGGTTGAAATCAAATGTGGAGGTTTAAAGGAGTTCCCTATAGGACTTTTTGGCCTTAGGAATACCCTGGGTGGCCTGGTCTGGTGAGGGTTGACTTGCACATGCACTACATTCTCACACACATTCCAAGTCCTAAAACCACACTCTCACCCAACTTGACTTCCTAACTCATGTAGGTAATTCATATGGATGATCCTTAACCCCTAAGCCCCTGGCTAAGAGGGTTAGGAACAACATAGTGAACGCCTCAAATGAGTCCTCTCATGGCTTATATGGGCTTAATATGGCTTCATGGCTCAACTAAAATGATTCCATTTCACTCACACTTGATCAATTTTTTTTTTAATTTCTAATTTTTGACCCCCGGGGGCCTGGACCCACCAAACCTACCAAATACCCTTGAAAATGACCCAAAATTTGCAAAATCACCTGAATTACCCAAAATTCATCAAAATCAATCCTAAACACTTCCCACCATTTAAATTAACCATCATTGGCCAAAAATACCAAAATTTCCAAAAATACCCCTAAACACTCCCAAAATTACCAAAATACCCTTTTACCCCAAAAATCAAAAAATTCAGAAAATTCTCAAAAAATTTCAAAAAATCCAAAATATTTTTAATTTCATTTTGTTCAACTACACCATGGGCCAATTTTGCCAATTTACCCCCACTTTTACCAAAACCCCCAATTTGACCCATTTTTAACCCAAGTGAACCCAATGTCAAACCAAACCACCGCAATTGACCTCAATTCTAGTCCAATTCAATTCTAAACTTCAATTAAATATCCTCAACATCAATTTATACCAAATGCAAGTCTAATTTGATTGACATTTGAGCCCAATTTTAATTTGAAGTCTAAGGCCCAATTTTGACCCATGACCTAAACCTAGCCCAAACCAACCCAATTCAACCCCAATTGGCCCCAAATATTTTCTAAAGCCTTCCTAACACCCCCATAAACAAAACACTAACTTGATTTGCCCAAAATTTGAACATAAACTCCACCCAAACGTAACCCAAAACCAAAATCCCTTAAATTGACGTAAGCCCAAACCTAACCCAAATGGGCCCAAATCCCAAAATCAAAGCCTAACCAAAGTTGAAAACTCTTTGTGAAACTCCCAAAAACATTTATCAACATTAATTTTACATCAAATCCAACTTTAGCCCAACCTTAGACCAAGTTAGCCCAATTTGACCTACTTTGGCCCGTTTACTAAAAGACCCACATTAAACCTAATTTAATTCAAAATCACTTCAAATTTGTTCCAAATCACTCATGACACATCCCTAAACTAAATCCAACATTTATTTGGCATGGTCCTTCACAAAACTTTCATTCAAAAGCCCATTTTAAAATCTAAAAGGCCCACTTCCATAAAGCCTTTAAAAGCCCATTTTCACCAAAATTTAAAAGCCCAAAAAATCCATTCCAAAGCCCACATGAGATTTCCTCTCATCATCCATTTGATAAAATCCCCCCTAACTTTTATTTCATCATTTAAATAAACCAAATGTGGCCCCATGGAAATTTTCCATCAAAATGTCTTAAAATTCAAAACCTTTTTTCATGTAAATGAGCCAAGCCATCCCTAAGCCAAATGGAGTCCTTGGAGCCATGCACAAGCCACAGGAAAGACATGAGAGCTTTGACTTATCACCACTCCCTAAATGGAAAAAGGAGGAAACCCTTTAATGATTCCCTTAGGAGTGATTAAACACTCCCATGTATCCCCTAATCTTGCTTAAGCCTAATCGTACTTGGATTGTGACTTGACCCCACTAATCAAGCCGACCCAAGTGACTTTCTCTTCAACCTCAAACCAGCCTTGGGGAGGTGCACCTAGCCTAAACCATGACTCGACCAAATTGAATCCAAAATGGCCTCTCCCCTATACCATTTAAATCAAACCTCTTTACACATGGCCAATACCCATCGCTCGCACGACTTCCCACCTCGACCCCACCGAGTCGGATGGTGACCCATGCTTGGCCGGCCACCACCACAACCGCCGGAAAACACCGAGCCGAGAGCATTATTTGGCTTCAAAAAATTCAAACCCACCGGCCGAGCCGTCCCAACCCAATGGACACCATGGTCGTTCTTCTCTTCCCTAAGCCGCCGATCCCGACCTCTAATTGCCCCCGGGAAGCCCTCCGACCACCTCTATTTAAACACCACCACCTCTCGGCCAAAGAAGGTGTTGAACCAAACCTTACCAAAACTCTGCCAAAATCACTCCAGATCCCTCTCCAGACATAGAGAACTTGATCCCCACTGAAATCTAGCCCTAAAACCCTCTTTGTGAGCTCAATTTCTGAGTTGAAAATCCACCTAAAAAAAATAGGACACTTCACCACAGTGAGCTAATCTTCAAATTGATTGACCCTACATATTCACCAGACCAAGAGGAGAAGTTCCCCAAAGAAAAGCCCCCTCACCAGGCTAGCCATTGCTTCCAGCCTCCAAGCTTTGTGATCGGCCTTGGTCACTTTGATACTTAGACATTTCCCTAGAGTCAGAGACTTCATCTGGAGCTTGCCTGGACTCAATCGAAGGTGACACAACCCTCAGATCGAAGCTTCACTTCTCTAAGCAAAGGTATGAACTCATTCTTCCTCCCGAGCTTCCAGCAATTCTCCATTTTGTTCGGGTTAATTTCATAGCTTATAAACCGTATGGATGTGTTTGTCTCTTCAAGACGAATCGATAGAGTATAAGAACTCGAAAATCCATTGATAATCGAGAGAGATATTAGGGTTTGAGTGTTAACCCACAATTTTATATTATGATATTTTTAATTTAATTGCAACGACGCCAAAAACTTGACCCCGCTATATTATATGTATAGAATTGTAATTGTTTATGTTGTGGATGCTACGCAAGTATACGTATCGTATCAAGTAATACAGGGCTCTAGTGGAGTCCTGGTTATCGATCCCACAGGGAAATAAAAAATTAAATAACAACTAATTTTAAAATAATAATAATAATAATTTTAAAATAGTATACGAAAATTTGGAATTCTAAATTTAAGCGCAATAAAGTAAACTAAGTATTTTAATTAGGTAACTTAACTAATTAGAAAATTAATACGTATTGAAAGTGCAAGAAATTAAACTAATTGCTAAATAAGTCTTAACTATTCGTAAAAAGTATCTTTCCCCTTGTTTAGAAATTTAAGTGATCGATGAATTTAAATAGATAATTTTAAGGTATTGTGACAAATAGGAGCATTCATATTCTTTACCCTTTGGTCCAGTGTATAAATAATATTGACTAATCCTATGTTTGATTACCGAATCGCGGCTGAAGCCGGGAGGATACCCATCGCCACTTCGCAGCTCCCACGTTCCCCTCGCCCGAGGGCTAACATCTACACTTCAGCTCTCAAACAATAGGACCGAATTGAATATTTTAGTCCGTCACACTAAAATGCTCAATTCTACGCCCAGATGATATTATTTCCCTATTTATTTGCACCTTCCTTCCAAGGCTTTTAATTCCCGAATATTCGATGTAATTTTTACTATAGTTGATATTCAACATATTTTAACAAATCAAATGGCCAATTTGAAAGTAAATTAAGTTTTAAGTAAAAATTATCACAATTTATTAATATATATAAAAGTACTTCTGTTTTAAGTTCATCAAGTCACTTAATTTCATAACAGGGAGAAAGACTAATAAATTACTTAGAATGCATGAGAACTAAACTAAGCATGGATTTCATTTAAAGTTAAAAACAATAAATACAAATACTTATCTCGATTTATCCCCAAGCAGACTCCTCAGCCTTCCTTCGACTCTTCCTTCCAAAGACAGCAAGACTCACTAAAAACTCACTAACTCACTAAAGACTCACTAATTACACTAATTAAGACTCTAAAGACTGCTCACATAAATAAAAGACTCTTAAGACACAAATTGACACACACTTCAGGCTGAATTTCGGACTCTATATATAGAGGTGAGCAAAGGACCAAGAGGTGTGTAAGCATCCCTTCAAAAAGTGTCCAGGTTCAATGTATCTGCGCCATTTGAACTAGCTCGCCGTCGGCGACGAACTACCTCACTGTCGGCGAGGCTTCTAGAAGGTCTTCGAACCGCGCTATCTCGCTGTCGGCGGGCTCGGGCTCGCCGTCGGCGAGACAGCTCATAAATCCTTCGAACTTTTCTTCCTCGTACCCTCGCCGTCGGAGGGCTCGATCTCGCTGCCGGCGACTCAAGACAAATTGCATTATTTTCTTCCTTTTTGCTCCAAATCCGCTCCTTTTTATGATTTTTGCTTTTATCACCTAAATTCTACATTCCTGCAACAAAATAAAGAAAATACCTTTCTTTAAAGTGCAATTTCATCAAAAATAGGTATGAATTTCTTATTAAAATTTTCAGTGATCAAAATCCCCCAAACTTACTTATTACTTGTCCTCAAGTAATTTTAGTACTACATAAAAATAATGAGTTCTATAATAAGATTTTTCAATTTAAATAAACTATGAATTAGATTAATTAATATCATAACAAAGTTAAATAAAAATAATTCATGTAATTTAATTAATCTTATAGAAATAAATTATTTAGTTATCAGGTCTAAGATTTCTAGCTTACTATTCTTTTCAGGAATGACTATATTTAAAAGAATTACTACTTAAGATATTCATATGATAAGAAATTCAAGAAAACACTATTAGGTAAAATTCTAATCCATAAACATAAGTTTGGAAATATCTAAGTTTTTCCCTTTAGGTTAATTCAAATGAAGCCAATTTTTGATAAGACATCTCCTCGAAGCTTCTCCTCATTTTTCTTTTTCTTTTTCTTTTTCTTTTTCTTTTTCTTTTTCTTTTTTCTAATGAGGATTACCGTATCCGGAGAGCTCGTTAATAATTTTGAACTTCATTTTCATCTTCCTAAATTTGAAACTTAGAAATATTTCTTAGCTTATATATACTTCATAGTTTTTACTTCATTGATTTTCAATCTTTTCTTTTTCACTTGAATACTTAAGAATTTTAATTTTAGAATATAGTTTTCCTTACTAAAAATAGTTTGCTATATTCTTATTCCCTGTAACCAAATATTTTATTCTATTTAATTAATTAAAGCACTAGAAATATTTCATTTAACCTTTTATAATAATTAAATAAAATAATTCATATTAATTAAATTAAAAAATTTGCTATAAAAATCATTTTATAATAATTTGAAAATAGAAATTGAGAACAAGTTAATAACTAAATTTGTATTTTACTCCCCCCCAAACTTAAATTTTTATATCTACTCTAAATAATGAAAAAAAAGGAAAGTAAATAAATCATACCTTTGAAGTTTAGGTATTTCTTTTTCTTTGAAATTTTTGCAGGCTTTTTCATTTTTCATTGAACCTGTACTGTTAGTATTCTTCATATATATATAACAATTTAAAGAAAATGCAGGGATAAAATCTAAGATAAGTATTAAGTACAACAATTAAAATTAACTCTACACTACACATATGAATTACTAACATATTAAAAACATTGAACTAATAGATTAACAATTTTAAAAACTTAAAACAATACAAAATAAAATAAAAACATACTAAAGAAAACTAACATCCTATTTAACATAAAAACAAATGCAATTAACTAACACAAAAAATAATAACTAAACTATTATCACAATTCAAGCAAATTAATCTAACAAATATCCAATGTCTCACAACATAAAGTACTTAATATTACAAACATATAAAAGTTTCCAAAATAACTTAACATCAAACAAACAAAACAAATAAAGTCCTAATCTTCTATATTGAAGTCCCAAACTATATTGTCATCCCCTCCTTGATCCGCAGCCGAGAAGACCGAGCGAGGATGATACCGAGTATACCGGGGCACTTCGAAAAGATGACATCTAAATCTCCACTCCCGTAGCGACGTTCGCCTTCATGATATGCTATCTCGTACTCCGAATGTCTCTGCAGGTACTCACTATCATAATCATGTCTCCTCTCCAGATTATCAATCCTTTGATCAAAATGATCAAATCTTCTCCCCATTGTCTCTCCAAACTGCTCAAAACTCCTCCTATGCAGGGTCAGCTCATTCATCAGATCTTGTAGGGTAGGGGTGGTAGGCTCAGGAGGTTCATGGCTAGTAGAGGGTATATCTCTACTTGATTGAGTGAAATAACTTCTCACTCCCGATCTCCACCCTTCATGAGACTCATATTTCTTAATATTGTCGCCGTGAGTGGGTTCATGGGTTCTATCCACTCCTCATCATCCGTCGCCTCAACTTCGGAGAGTTAGCGGATTGCATAAATCAACCCGAGATGTCCCAATCCCCTCCACTTTCATTTCCGGGAGTTGCTAAGATATTTCTATAGATGACACTTCCAATGTTTATACTTCTATTGTTCGAATACGAAATTCGAATCGCTTTCATCCTCGTTACCTCACTCGTGGTGGTATGTAGGTAACAAAGTAGAACAAATAAAATAGTACCATGCTTTAGAATTTGCATTTAACTTAGAAAGAGGAAAATTTACTCTTTCCCGTCGCTTTATCTTCCAAACTCCAGGTCCCGTCAGTAAGAAAATTTATCACCTCTTCTAGAGGTTCCGGCATAGTTCTAAATGTTTCGTACTCATTTGGACCGTCCCGAACTTCATAGAAGGCATTAATTCTAGCAAGCATCGAAGTCAACCATAAATCCACGTACCTTTACTCGGTGCGTCCTCTACGACGATCAAGGTTAGAATAAAATTCCTTTACTACTTCCATAGCAGCTCTATTGGTGATGTAGCAGAGATTCTCCCAACCTCGTTCTTTAATGATCCGCTCAACTTCACCTCCCGGATTCTTAAAAACTCGATTCGCAATGCACTTTCTTGCTTGAATGTTTTGAAAATATCGATTTTGTGCTCGTGCATTGACAAATCGGTCAGTATTGTAATCTACTCGTCTTTTCTGTCGCGGAGCCATTTTTCGATCGATCTATGAAATTCACAAAAATCGTCACTAAACTTCCTAATATTACTAAGGTGGCATCCTACAACATCTAAGATCAAATTAAAACAAATTTTATGGATTTCTACTGAGTAATTCTTCCACATTTAGGATTTTTCAAAAATTTTCAATGTGGAGAAAATACATGGTGAAAATAAAAAATTTTTGCATAGGAGTGAAGCACTTACCAAGAGAAGATGAAATCCGGTGTTTTTGAGTGATGAAATCGCCTCTAAATCTGAAATTTCGTGAGCCCTAGGGTAGTTTTTTTTTTGCCTTATATTATATTTTCGATCACATTATTTATTAATTTAATATGAAGATTAGCTACTTATACACAAACAAATTCACACAACACAACAAATTAACTTTAATATTGAAATCCATGAGATGTACAAACTAACATAATTTTAAACTCTATAATCAAACTTCAATTCTCCAATCCTTACTACTAATCAGCATCGCAAACCAATCCACGACACACTAAATGCTGATACAAAACTATGACGCATGTCTCAATTAAGTTTGAGATATTTAAATCATCACTCCAAACATAATAAAATCTAAATCAAATCAAATAACATAAATACAAACATACTATGGAAATCTTTACTACTACTCTTCAATGTCAGAATCTTTATCTTCTCTGATATTTCTGATATGACGATGATGCACAAATAAGTTATAGAAAGGCCTGAAGGGTCCAAATCGGCATTCAAATTATAAATAACTCATCTTTATAACTTTCTCGCTGTCGGCGAGAAGTTTCTCGCCTTCGGCGACTCGGCTTATAAAGCGCGCTCCCAAGTTCTCGCTGTCGGCGAGACGTTTCTCGCTGTCAGCGAGCTCGATAAATAAACTGAATTTAATTTAGGTGCGAACCTCGCTGTCGGCGAGTATCGACCTCACCGTCGGTGAGATTCCAAAATAATGTCCAATTTCGCTCTAAATTGAATAATTTCTTTTCTCATCATAATGGTTTGAATATGTGATGACTCTTAATAATAATTGAGTAGTAAAGTTTCAATAATATAGACTAACTATTAAGATACAATAAAAATAAATAACTAATATGGGTTGCCTCCCATAAAGCGCTTGGTTTAACGTCGTCGGCACTCGACCTAATTTCAATTATTAATCGGGTCGACTAAGCATTAAAACCTCTTTATAGTTAGGTCTTATATCTTCGAAATATGGTTTTAATCTATGTCCATTAACTTTAAATTTATGTCCAAGTTTTTGGATCTTCGATTTCTATAGTTCCGTATGAAAATATTTGAGTTATGGTGAAAGGTCCTAACCATCGAGACTTCAATTTTCCAGAAATAATTTCAATCTAGTATTATATAGCAAAACTTCCTGTCTTTGTTCAAAATTTCTCTGATTAATCTTCCGATCATGCCATAATTTCATCTTTTCTTTATAAATTCTTTCATTATCATATGATTCATTTCTTAATTCTTTCAATTCATTTAATTGCAACAATCTTTTCTCACCAGCTTCCTTCATATTATAATTAAATTCTTTAATCGCCCAATATGCTTTATGTTCTAATTCAACCGGTAAGTGCGCATGTTTTTCCATATGTAAGCTCCGTAAGGAGTCATTCCAATTGGAGTTTTATAAGCGATCCTATAAGCCCATAATGCGATTGTCTAATCTAATAGACCAATCTAACCTATTTGGGTTTACAGATTTTTCTAAAATACGTTTAATCTCACGATTAGATACTTCAGCTAATCTGCTAGTCTGTGGATGATAATCAGTGGATATCTTATGAGTAATATTGTATTTTTCTACTAGTTTGTGAATGTATTTATTTCTAAAATGAGTTCCTCCGTCAGTGATAATCACTCTCGGCATCCCAAATCTAGTAAAAATATTTTTCATCACAAAATTTTGAAACACTCTTAGCATCACACCTAGGTAAAGCTTGTGCCTCAATCCATTTGGAAACATAATCAACAAGCTACTAATATATATGATTTTCCAAACGAAGGAATAAAAGGTCCCATAAAATCTAATCCCCAAATATCAAAAATTTCAACTTCTAATATAAAATTCAGAGGCATTTCGTTTTTTCTAGATATATTTCCTACTCTTTGACATTTATCGCAAGTTTTAATATATCTGTATTCATCTCTAAATAGAGTAAGCCAGTAAAATCCAAATTGTAGAATCTTATAAGCGGTTTTATCGATCCCAAAATGTCCTCCAAAATCGGAATCATGACATTTTTGAATAATTGGTTCAGCTTTCTTCATAAGGTACACATCTTCTAATAATTAAATCCTTACATTGCTTATATAAATATGGTTCATCCCAAAAATAGGTTTTCGTATCATGGATGAATTTTTTACGTTTTACAAAGTTAGCATAGGTGGTAAAATATTACTAACTATATAGTTTACTATATCGGCATACCATGGTATTTTCCACTCATTGATATTATATAGTTGTTCATCGGGAAAATCGTTTATAATTTCATTTTCAATATCGGATAATTCATGATTTTCTAATCTTGATAAATGATCCGCAATTTGATTATCGAGTTCCTTTCTTATTAACGATCTCAAAATCGAATTCTTGCATTAATAGCATCCATCTAATTAATCTTGGTTTGGAATCTTTCTTTTGCATTAAATATTTGATAGCGAGAATGATCGGTATGCACGATACAATTTGTTCCAATCAGATAAGGTCTAAATTTATTAAAACCATATACTACCGCTAATAATTCTCTTTTTGTAACTGTATAATTTATTTCAGCATCATTTAGAGTTTTGCTAGCATAGTACATAACTTTAAAAATCTTTTCATATCTGTGCCCAAGAACTGCTCCTACAACATAATCACTAGCTTCACACATAAGCTCAAATGGTTTCTCCCAGTTAGGTGAAACTATTATAGGTGCTGTAATTAATTTTTCTTTTAAGGGTTCAAAAGCATTCATGCATTCGATTGTAAATTCAAATTTCTTGTCCTTTTCGAGAAGTTGGCATAGAGGTTTAGTAATTTTTGAAAAATCTTTTATATAGCGTCTGTAGAATCCAACATGTCCAAGAAAACTTCTTACCCCTTTTACCGTAGTTGGAGGTGAAAATTTAGCTATAACTTGAATTTTTGCAGGGTCCACTTCCATGCCTTTTTCCGAAATTTTATGCCCTAATACAATGCCGCCCGCAACCATAAATTGACATTTCTCCCAATTTAGAACTAAATTTGTTTTCTCACATATTTCTAATACTTTTTCAAGATGAGTTAAGCATGTGTCAAATGATGTTCCAAATACGGAGAAATCATCCATAAATACTTCTATTCCATTGTCAATTAACTTACTAAATATAGACATCATACATCTCTGGAATGTTGCTGGTGCATTACATAATCCAAAAGGCATTCTTCGAAAAGCGAAAGTTCCATAAGGACTAGTAAATGTAGTTTTCTCTTGATCCTTAGGAGCAATTTGTAATTGATCATAACTGGTGTATCCATCTAGAAAACAAAAATACTTATGTCCGGCTAATCTATCTAACATCTGGTCTAGAAATGGTAAAGGGAAGTGATCTTTCCTGGTGGCGGTATTTAATTTCCTATAATCAATACATATACGCCAACCAGGTAACTTGTCTTATAGGAATAAGATCGTTATTTTCATTGGCGATGACTGGTCACTCCTCCTTTCTTAGGAACACGAGTGAATTGAGCTTACCGACAACTGTCGAAATAGGATATATAATACCATTATCTAACCATTTTAAAATTTCTTTCTTAACTACTTCTTTCATTATCGGGTTTAATCTCCTTTGGAGATCTCGCTTTAGGTTTATGTTCATCATCTAAAATAATTCTATGCATACGGATTAAAGGACTAATTCCTTTAATATCTCGCTAAAGTCCAACCAAAAGTCTTCTTATATTTTTTTAAAGTTTCTAAAAGTTTTTGTTCTTGAGATTCGTTTAATGCGGATGAAATAATAAGCTGGTAAAGTTGAAGAATTACCTAAATAAGCATATTTCGAATGATCGGAGTAATATTTTTAGCTCAAGTTCAGGAGGTTTAATAATTGATGAAACTATATTCTTGTCAGTGTTTTCAGTATTATCCAAAAATACAAATCTTTCCTAAATATAATCTAGTTCTTCATTATTATCTTCAATTAATTCAGTGTTTTCTTTTTCTAATTTATCTTCGTAATATTCCTTAAAATGTTCTTGTTGTAAATGTTCAAGTATTTCCATCCGAAAACATTCATCATCTTTTTCTAAGCAGCAGGATATTTCATTGATTTTGTAATATTAAATGTAACTTTTTGGTCATTTACTCTCATAGTTAATTCTCCTTTACGAACATCAATCATAGCTTTTCCAGGTAGCTAAAAATGGTCTTCCTAAAATGATAGGAATTTCTTTATCTTCCTCCATATCTAAAACAATAAAATCTACCGGGAAGAAAAATTTATCCACTTTTACTAACACATCTTCAATAACTCCCTTAGGATAGGTAACCGAACGATCGACTAATTGAAGGGTTACTCGAAGTAGGTGTAATTTTTCCTAATCCTAATCTCTTAAAAATCGATAGAGGCATTAGATTAATGCTTGCTCCTAAGTCACACAAAGCTTTTCCATAAAATTTTTCTCCTATAGCGCAGGGTATAGTGAAACTACCGAGATCTTTCAATTTTTCGGAAGCTTCTTCGAATAATAAGATCGCACTCTTCACTAAGTGCGACTGTTTCATTATCGGTGAATTTTCTTTTCTTATTTAAAATATCTTTCATAAATTTTACATAATTTGGCATCTAATCTAAAGCTTCGACAAAAGGTATATTGATTGTTAATTTTTTTAATATTTCAAGGAATTTAGCAAATTGTTTATCTTTTTTATGTTGAGCTAGTCGTTGAGGAAATGGTGGTGGAGGTTTTTCAACGAAATTTTCATAGGTATTAAAGGATGTTCTAAGTTTGAATCTTGTTGAAGTGTTTCCTTTTCAATTTCCACTTCCTCTTTTTGGCTTTCAAGTTCTTTTTGAATTTGAGGTTCTAATTCTTTTCCACTCCTTAGTTGTATTGCTTTAATTTGTTCTTTTCTTTGATCTTTAGGATTTATTTCCACATTACTAGGAAAAGTTCCAGGTATTCTATTATTTAGCGCAGTAGCAATATGTCCAAGTTGAGTTTCAATATTTTTAATAGATGTTCCTTGAATTTGTAATTGATTTCCTTGAATTTGTAGTTGATTTCCTTGATTTTGTAGTTGATTTCCTTTATTTTGTAGTTTTAATAGATCGAGGTGCTAACGAATTCAACCACATTTTAGCCTTATCCCTTAATGAAAAAGGAAAAAGTCTAAGTCTTATAGCATCGTCAGATACTCCTTGATATTTAAAAGTAGCACGAAGTTCTAGAAAACTAGCAAGATGTAAGTTAGGATCTTCGGTAGGTGAACCACTAAATTGATTGTTTTGTACCATTTGGATAATTGCGAGGTTTAAGTTCAAATGAATTAGCTGACTACATCGGGGTTTTGAATAGTTAAATGAATTTCATCTGATGTAGGGTTGGCATAATCTCTTAATGGTCTTTGTTGGTTCATATTTTGAATTTCAGGAATATTTGCCATTTGTGTTAAATTTATAATTTGTTTCTTTTGTTTTCTAATTCTTTTAATTGTACGCTCTAATTCAGAATCGTAAGGTATTAACTTTTCGTTTCCAAATTTGTGCATAAAATTTTAGAATAGATATTAATTTACTTATTATGATTATTTTAAAATAGTCTGTTACTCTAGTAAATTTTTCTTACTTTCCCCGGCAACGACGCCAAAAACTTGACCCACAATTTTATATTATGATATTTTTAATTTAATTGCAACGACGCCAAAAACTTGACCCCACTATATTATATGTATAGAATTATAATTGTTTATGTTGTGGATGCTACGCAAGTATACGTATCGTATTAAGTAATATGAGCTCTAAGTGGAGTCACTGGTTATCGAACCCACAGGGAAATAAAAAATTAAATAACAACTAATTTTAAAATAATAATAATAATAATTTTAAAATAGTATACAAAAATTTGGAATTCTAAATTTAAGCGCAATAAAGTAAACTAAGTATTTTAATTAGGTAACTTAACTAAGTAGAAAATTAATACGTATTGAAAGTGCGGGAAATTAAACTAATTGCTAAATAAGTCTTAACTATTCAGAAAAAGTATATTTCCCCTTGTTTAGAAATTTAAGTGATTGATGAATTTAAATAGATAATTTTAAGGTATTGTGACAAATAGGAGCATTCCTATTCTTTACCCTTTGGTCCAGGTGTAAAGAATATTGACTAATCCTATGTTTGATTACTGAATTTGCGGCTAGGCTGGGAGGATACCGACTACCACTTCAGAGCTCCCACGTTCCCCTCGCCTGAGGGCTAACATCTACACTTCAGCTCTCAAATAATAGGACCGAATTGAATATTTTAGTCTGTCACACTAAAATGCTCAATTCTACACCCAAGTGATATTATTTCCTATTTATTCGCACCTTCCTTCCAAGGCTTTTGAATTCCCCGAATATCCGATGTAATTTTTGCTATAGTTGATATTCAACATATTTTAACAAATCAAATGGCTAGTTTGAAAGTAAATTAAGTTTTAAGTAAAAATTATCACAATTTATTAATATATATAAAAGTCCTTCTGTTTTAAGTTCATCAAGTCACTTAATTTCATAACGAGGAGAAAGACTAATAAATTACTCGTAATGCATGAGAACTAAACTAAGCATGGATTTCATTTAAAGTTAAAAACAATAAATACAAATACTTATCTCGATTTATCCCCAAGCGGACTCCTCGCAGCTTCTTCGACTCTTCCTTCCAAGACAGCGAAGACTCACTAAAAACTCACTAACTCACTAAAGACTCACAAATTACACTAATTAAGACTCTAAAGACTCGCTCACATAAATAAAAGACTCTTAAGACACAAATTGACACACACTTCGAGTCGAATTTCGGACTCTATATATAGAGGTGAGCAAAGGACCAAGAGGTGTGTAAGCATCCCTTCAAAAGTGTCCAGGTTCAATGTATCTGCGCCATTTGAACTAGCTCGCCGTCGGCGACGAACTACCTCGCTGTCGGCGAGGCTTCTAGAAGGTCTTCGAACTGCGCTATCTTGCTGTCGGCGGGCTCGGGCTCGCTGTCAGCGAGATAGTTCTAAATCCTTCAGAATTTTCTTCCTCGTACCCTCGCAGTCGGCGGGCTCGATCTCGCCGTCGGCGACTCAGCCCAAATTGCATTATTTTCTTCCTTTTTGCTCCAAATCCGCTCCTTTTTATGATTTTTGCTTTTATCACCTAAATTCTACATTCCTGCAACAAAATAAAGAAAATACCTTTCTTTAAAGTGCAATTTCATCAAAATAGGTATGAATTTCTTAATAAAATTTTCAGTGATTAAGTGTGGACGGTCACGGGTGCACACCAGTCGTAGACGATGACCAGGAGCCGTTGGATCGCGCATGTATCGAGCGGACGGTCGAGATCAAGCTGGACAACTCAATGGCACGTGAACTGCGGGCCTTTGGAGAGCTGAGTCAGATGGCGGCTCCGAATCACAGCACGACGGGTGGGCTTTCGGAGCTGCCAAGGTTGTGTCGGTATTATTTTTAGGTTGTGTTGTATTTAGAAAAGGGGTCGCCTAACATAAATTGTCGGCGAATTTTAAGATTTTAAATTTAGTTTAAATATATATAATTTGAAAAGTAGTATTTTATTTTGAAAATAATTTTAAATTTGAAAATTTTAAGATATGAAATAAAACTGATCTCACATCCCAAATAGTTTATATAAACGAGCACCGCACTACAAACCGTGTATCTATCCCTAAGGATAGACACACTGCTTGATGGTGGGGCTCGATTAAATAAACTAAAAGATTTGTGACATCCGTCTGGTCTGCGAACCAATTTTATGTGCCGACAAATTCCCCGCTTAATATGAAAAAAACATTAAACAGGGTTTATATTACTCAGGTTCTTTAAAATTCCCTATAAGGGCAAGCCCCTATAGTTAATTACATCTTAAGTGACGGGAATCACCTAAGAAAACTCTCGATAATAATCAGTAGTTCCGCTCTCAAGAATTTCAAAATTTAAGTTTTCAAAGGATTGAATTTTGGAATTTCAACAGGGAATGGATCAAGTTTGGAACATTTTGTTTTGGGAATTCAAATGAAGAAAAGTAGGAGAAATTACAGATTCGAAGAGAACTTTGGTAATTTCCCTACTATCCTATTTTTGGCTTGGATTTAGGAAAGTCCTAATGTTTATTTAATGTTTTGATCTTGCCAGTTTTAGTTAATTAGGACTTATATCCGTATGACATGATCATACAAATGGCCTGGAAGATGTGAGGGTTTATGTCGTATCGGACGACTACCTCGGAATCCTAAGACCGGTTAGGGCTTAATTTGCAATGCAAATGCCTAACAAAAGGTTGAGGATTTATGTTGCACTAGGCAAACTACCTCGAAGTCCTATGGCTTTGTTGTTTAATTCTAGGAAAGTTTTGTCGATGTAGATTCAAGTTTCTGTCGACGACGATGGCCGTGCTGCCCACCATGCTCCAAGCTCCTTGTTGTTGCAGAGGTTTGGTTTTAGAAGTCATAAATCAGGAGATGAGAGAAGTGTTTTGGTTTAGAGAAGTCTTAATTTCCAAGTGTTTTTTGTGTTTTAATTAAAACAAATCTTAAAGTTGATTATAACGACACCGGTTAAGATCCCACGGTTCCATCCTTCCGGCATCGTTATTTTTATTGGATTCACTTAATCCAGATGAATTTGCTAAACTCAACTGAATGAGTTCCACACTTTCATTTAGACCGTGGGAAATCCCGTTAGCAACACGTAGGTTACATCATCCGAGGTATTCCCGATCATCCAACAAGACGTTTTAATTTAGTTGTAATTATAGTTTTGCATTCTGTTTGTGATTAAATTTTGAGTTGTTTTATATTTTTGAAATGTTGTGGCGGTGAATTTTATCTTGTAATGACTTTTAATTTAGTTTTGGTTTCAGTTTTAGGGATTATCCTAAAGGTGTGGGTTTTCATGCAATAGTTGTTTATCATGCAAGAAAAAGTAAGTGCGATGCAATTAAAGAAATTGCAATAATGTAAATTGTAATAAAATAAAAGCGTACCAGGAGGGTCTTCCCGTCATCCCAAGCTACACTTAAAACACAATTAGAATATTTAAACAAGTTCCTAGGTAAAGCTAAGGGAAGGGTTATGGTTTTCTACCAAATTCCTAATCCTATAGCTAGTCATTTCCTATGACGTCTAGGTCTTTGTGTTTTGGTTTGAGGACGATTTTCTTCATTAGAGAATAATTAAGTTCAATTATTCTTATGAACATCCTATCATATCGAGGAAGTGCTTAAGACAAATCTTAAACATCTTTTCAATATTTCTAGGATTGTTTTAAGTCCAAATGAATTTAATTATACAAATGAATTAATCGTCCGGGAATTCAAGTTTTGTTATCTTGCTCAGTGAACTAGGATATTTGAATATCCTATAAGTGGAGTAACATTTCATTTAATGTTCTGTTTAGGAGTTATAATAACCAAAGCTTTCGAGGGCAAATTGGTGTTCAAATGATTTAATTTAAGTTAATGGGTTTAAATTTGGGATAGTGTTCAAGTTTGCTTTATATTTAATTTCTTTATGTCTTAGGTAATATTATTTAATTCAATTTCATTTAACTTTAATTTAATTTAATTTAATTTTAATTTTAATTTAATTTAATTTAATTTAGTTTGATTTGATGTTAAATTAATTTAGTTTAATTTGATTTAATTTCTTTTAATTTAATTTAATTTGACTTAATTTTAATTTAATTTAATTTAATTTGTTTTAATTTAATTTAATTTAATTTAATTTGTTTTAATTTAATTTAGTTTAATTTAATTTAACTTAATTTATTTATTTAATTTGATTTAATTTAATTTAATTTAATTTAGTTTAATTTAATTTAATTTGATTTAATTTGTTTGATTTAATTTAATTTAATCTTTTAATTTAATATTAATTTTAATTTTAATTTAATTGAAAATTTAAAAAGAGTTTAATAATTTAACTTTTTAATTTAATTTAATGATTAGTCTCTTAACATTTTAAAATTTTAAATTTGAGTTATCATTTTTACTTAGGAATTAAATATTATTGAAATGATTAATTTAGGGATTTTTAAATTAAAGAATAAATCTCTTCCTAATAATATCCCTATTTTAATAATTCCAATTTTATTATTCTTCCAAATTTAATCAATTATTAAATTAAGATTTATTTTAATTATTTTAAATTGTTTAATGGGTTTCTACCCTTTAATTATTTAAATTTCAATCATCCAAATCAGATTAAGATCAAATATTTTACTTGTTAATTTTATTAAACCTAAAGTTTTAATTAAGGGTTAAAATTTTAATTACCATTTTGCCCTTCAAGCTTAATAATTTCATAACTCACTAAATTGAGCTTAAATGAACTTGAAATTTTTATGTGACTTTCTCATATGTCAATAAAGACATGAGAGGAGAAAATGTGATTTTTCTGTATTTAATTTATTTATATAATTATTTTTAATGGAAAATAGGATTTTCCAAGGAAAATTTAATAATATGACCAAGGGAAAGTTTCTGTCCTTAAGAAAATTATGGGACATTCCTAATGACCAGAGGACCACTTGAACCAATTTTGGTGATTTTTTGAATTATATTATTTTTATTATAATTATTTTAAGTTTTGGAGTATTAATTAATTTAAAAATAAAATAAAGGTTGAAAAATGAAATTTATATTTTTCAAAAATCTCTCTAATATCAAGGAAATCATAGAATCATTTTTTGCAATTTTCTGATTTTTCTTTGATTTATTATAATTATTTTAGTGAAAATGCTAGAAAATACTTTTTTTAATTTTAAAATTACCCTAGGGCTTTAAAATTTAATATCTCATTAAATAGACCTAAGAAAAATATGGGGTTTGTTCCTAAGTGATTAAAATTCAAAATGTGACATTTTGGTGAATTTTATTATTTTTGTGATTTTTATTATTTTTTAATTATTAAAATATTAAAATAATACCAAAAAATCAATTTTTTTAGAAAATTGAAATTTTAATTTTCTTAAATTCCCCTGATATTAGAGAGGCTCCAAAACCAATTTGGTAAATTTTTAAAAAGTATTTTGAAAGTTATGAATTTTTAAAATCTAAATTGTCTAAATGACTTAATCAACCCATTTAGTAGGGCTAACCAAGTCCAATTGACTTCAAATTTTTATGGTGGGTTCCTCTGATACTAAAGTTCAGTGAAGAATTGATTTCAAGTCAATTTGATCTATGATTAGCTCTAATTAATTAGGGACCTATTTTGGGTGTTTAAGCCAATTAGGGTTATTTTAAATAAATTAATCCAAAACCTATTTTTCCTGGGGTCCTCTGGTCATAAGGGACATCACCAAATTTTCCTAGAATTTATTTCACAACATTCTAATTATTGGAATTAAAATACTTAAAACAGCAACATGAACTTGAAAAATCATTAACTTCTCATAGGGATGGCCTCTGACTTTGGAAAATTCAGGGAATGTTCCCAAGTCGGAGGCTTCAAAAGCCCTATTGTCTCATGCCATGGTGAATTTCCTATATGCATGGAGAATTAAAACAATGCAGAGAGTAAATAAATCATTAAAAATAAAATACTTGATGAAATTAAATGATTTCTTTTCCAGATTATTCTCCTCTGTTCACTGAGCAAGAGGGTATTTTTATTTTATTTTTCTGATTTTCCTACACAAAGTTATGGATTTTTGAAGTTCAGGGAATTAAATAAATAGAAAAAACCCTAATTTTCTATTTATCCGAGTCGGCGTCGCGTCATCCTCGGCATCTCCGAACGGCCACGCGGCAAGCTCCCATTCGACGCCGCCGCTTGAGTCAGCAGCCCGGGTCCCGCCTGTATCGTTCCGTCTCCTCATCCGGCATGATCCTGGCCGTCCGTCCGCGCGTGTATTAAATGAACGGCATCCGTTCATCGTCCCCAAGCCTCCTAGCCGAGAACCGTCCATCTTCTGGGCCTAAGATCTCACTCGATACTTGACTAAATCTAACGTTCTTATGCTCTCATGGATTCGTCTCGAGAAGACGAACACATCCATACGGTTTATGTGGCATGAAATTGACTTAATGAAAATGGAGAATGTTCGAAGCTCGGGAAGAAGAGTGAGGCCATACCTTTGCTCGGAGAAGTGTGGCTTCAATCGAGGGTTGTGTCACCTTCGATTGGATCCCGGCAAGCTCCGGATGAAGTCTCCCAGTGCAGTGAATTGTCTCAGGTATGATTTCGACCACAACCGATCACAAAGCTTGGAGAGCCGGAGCAACCGGGTGGCTCTGGAGATGGGGCTTTCGATGGGAAACTTCTCCTCTTGGTACGGTGAAGGTGTAGGACCAATCAATTTGAAGATTGATCCACCGTGAAGAAGTGTCCTGGTTTTGGGCTAAAGTTTGAGCTCAAAATTGAGCTCGATTGGAGGGAATTGGGGCTGGAATTCGGTGGGGATCAAATGCTCTATGTGTGGGGAGTAGTCCGGAACAATTTTGGCGAGTTTCCTTAAGGTTTGTTTCGACACCTCTCATGGCCTAGAGGGGGTGGTGTTTAAATAGAGGTGGTCGGAGAGCCTCACGGGGATGACCGAGGGTTGGGATCGGTTGCTTAGGTCGAGGGCGAACGGCCCATGGTGGCCATTGGGCATGGGGCGGCTCGGCAAGGTGGAATTCCAAAGTTTGGCTCCTCCCGAGGTCTCGGCCATGGTGTTTTCCGGCGACCCAAGCGGGCGGCCGTCGGGCATGGGTCACCCTCGGGTCCAGGTGGGTCGTGGGCTGGAGGTTTGTGCGATCAATTGGCCATGGACATGTGTAAAGGGTTTGAATCGAAGTGGAATGGGAAAGGGCTAGTTTTGGGTCTAAATGGGTCAACCCTTGGTTTTGGGTTAAGTCCACCACCTGAGGCCTGGTTTTGGGCTGAAAAGGATCACTTGGGTCGACCAAGAGAAAATGGTGTGGTCTCCATCCATGATGAGGTGGCTAAACATGGTTTAGTGTGTGACATGCTTAAGGTAAAAAAGGGTTTAAGAAGGATTAGGAAAGGGGGCCCTCCTTTTGCCAAATGTGGTAAGGTCACATGTGAGCAACTCACATGGCATACATGTGGCTTAAGAGTGGCTTCATGGCTTGTCTTTGGCTTGGGGAAAAGCTTGGTCAATTTCATGAAAATGGAATTTGGAAATTTGGGTAATTTAGGGGTGATTTGATGGGATTTGGCATATGGCTTGATTTGGATTTATTTGATGATTGATTTGGGACTTAGGAGATGGTTTTATCAAATGGATGATGATAGAGGATTGTCATGTGGGCTTTGGGCCTTTGAAATTTAGTGAAGGTGGGCTTTTAAAGTGATTTATGGAAGTGGGTTTTGGATTTTAAAAAAATGGATTTTAGGATGGAATTTTAGTAAAGGCTTGGGCCAAATAATTGTTGGGTTTAGCTCATGGATGTGTCATGAGTGACTTAGAGCAAATTGGGAGTTATTTGGGTTTGAATTGGGTTGAATTTGGGCTCCTTTGGTGAATGGGCCAATATAGGTCAAATTTGGCTAACTTGGGCCAATGTTGGGCTAGGGTTGAAATTAATGTAAAATAAATGTTGGGAAAGTTTATGGGAGTGTTTCAAAGAGGTTTTGACTTTGGTTGGGCTTTGATTTTGGGGTTTGGGCTTATTTGGGTTAGGTTTGGGTTTAGGTCCAAATTGGGCTTTTTGGTTTTGGGTTGAATTTAAGTGGGGTTTGGGTCTAAATTTTGGGCAAATCATGTTAGTTTTTTGTTTGTGGGGATGTTAAGGAAGATTTGGAAAAGATTTGGGGTTAATTGGAGTTGAATTGGGTGAGTTTGGGTTATGTTTGGGTCATGGGTCCAAATTGGGCTTTAAGGCCAAAAGTGAAATTTGATCCAAATGTCAATCAAATTGGACTTGGATTTGGTCTAGATTGGTGTTGGGAATGTTGAATTGAAGTTTAGAATTGAATTGGACCAGGATTTGGGTCAATTGGGTAGGTTTGGTTTGACATTGGGTTCACTTTGGGTTTAAAATGGGTCAAATTGGGGGTTTTGTTAAAAGTGGTGTAAATTGACAAAATTGGCCCATGGTGTAGTTGAACAAAATGCAATTGGGAATATTTGGGAGTTTTTGAAATTTTCTGGGAATTTTCTGAATTTCTGGATTTTTGGGTCAAGGGGGGTATTTTGGGTATTTGGAGGGTATTGGGAGGTATTCTTGGAATTTTTGATATTTTTGGGTATGGATGGTCAATTTGAGTGGAGAGAAATGTTTAGGAATTATTTTGGAGAATTTTGGGTGATTTGGAAATTTTTGAGAAATTTTGGTAGTTTCAAGGATTTTGGGTAGGCTAAGCGGGTGTAGGGTCCCAGGGGTCAAAAATTGAAAATTTGGAAAATTGAAGATTAGGTGAATATAAGTGGAATAAAATCATTTTGGTTGAGCCTTGAAGCCATATGAAGCCCACATGAGCCATGAAGGGACTCATTTGAGGCATCCACTATGTTGTTCCCAACCCTCTTAACCAAGGGCTTAGGGGTTAAGGACCATCCATGTGAGTCACCTACATGAGTCAGGAGGTCAAGTTAGGTATGGGTGTGGTTTTAGGAGGTGTGTGAAAGTGTAGTGTATAAATGTAGTGTGTGTGTAACTCAGCCCCTTCACCAGACCAGGCCACCCAGGGCAGTCCTAAGGCCAAAAAGTCCTATAGGAACCCATCCTTTAAACTTCCACATTTGATTTCAACCCTCTAGGTGATTAGGGGTCTACAATCAAGTTTGTGGAGTTTGCAGGGAGTTAAGAAGTGGTTTGAATTTCTAAGTGGTGGGTCCCAATTCTAGTCCTCTAAGATAGTCGAAGGAAAAGCTTAAGGCTAGATCCTAAGTACTAAAAAGAAGAAGAGAAGACCTCATCGAAAATGAGGTCAACAAATGGACCTCCAATAGGTGTGGTGAGTCGACGGAGCACACCGCGCGTATTGGTGTTGACCGAAGTGATCAACAAAACCAACACGGATGTCCAAGTGACAAACTTAGGACAAAGTAGAAGAGTTTCACTGGGGAGTGTCAAGTATATCTTTGAAACTGGAGATTCCTGAACTCTCGCTGGGGAAAGGAAAAGAAGGTGAATTCAAAATCACATAATGCGGGGAATTTCAACTTAGATTTTATTTTGTTTTAGTTTAATTTTTGATGTGTAAGTTTAGATTTTGAGTTTTAATTTAGATTGAAGTTTTGTTAAAATTAACTTGAAGGGATTTGATTTGAAATCAGAATTAGAATTTTGAGGTTTTAGATGTAACATCTTCAACCTCGAAAGAAAATTGAATTGATCGGATTGAATCATTGCAATGAGGAGAGATCTCAGAGCAATGCGGTATTGGATGTAAAATCCTTAACCTTAAGAGTTTGATTTTGATGTATTTCATTGCAATAGGGAAAAAACCTAAAGCAATGCAGTATCGGATGTAAAATCCTCAATCCCAAGAAATTTAAATTTGATGTATTTCATTGCGATAGGGAAATGATCCTAAAGTAATGCAGCCTCGGATGTAAAATCCTCAACCTCAAAAGTTTGATTTGATGTATTTCATTGCGATAGGGCAAGAATCCTAAAGCAATGCAGTCTTGGATGTAAAATCCTTGACCCAAAAGTTTGATTGATGTATTTCATTGCGATGGGGAAAGGATCCTAAAGCAATGCAGTCTCGGATGTAAAATCCTCAACCCCAAGAATTTGAATTTGATGTATTTCATTGCGATAGGGCAAGAATCCTAAAGCAATGCAGTCTTGGATGTAAAATCCTTGACCCAAAAGTTTGATTTGATGTATTTCATTGCGATAGGGAAAGGATCCTAAAGCAATGCAGTCTCGGATGTAAAATCCTCAACCCCAAGAATTGGAATTTGATGTATTTCATTGCTATAGGGCAAGAATCCTAAAGCAATGCAGTCTTGGATGTAAAATCCTTGACCCAAAAGTTTGATTTGATGTATTTCATTGCGATAGGGAAATGATCCTAAAGCAATGCAGTCTCGGATGTAAAATCCTCGACCCAAAAGTTTGAATTTGATGTTTGATGTATTTCATTGCGATAGGGAAAGGATCCTAAAGCAATGCAGTCTTGGATGTAAAATCCTCGACCCAAATGTTTGATTTTGATGTACTTCATTGCGATAGGGAAAGAATCCTAAAGCAATGCAGTCTCGGATGTAAAATCCTCGACCCAAAAATTTGATTTTGATGTACTTCATTGCGATAGGGAAATGATCCTAAAGCAATGCAGTCTCAGATGTAAAATCCTCGACCCAAAAGTTTGATTTTGATGTACTTCATTGCGATAGGGAAAGAATCCTAAAGCAATGCAGTCTCGGATGTAAAATCCTCGACCCAAAAGTTTGATTTGATGTATTTCATTGCGATAGGGAAAGGATCCTAAAGCAATGCAATCTTGGATGTAAAATCCTCGACCCAAAAGTTTGATTTTGATGTACTTCATTGCGATAGGGAAAGAATCCTAAAGCAATGCAGTCTCGGATGTAAAATCCTCAACCCAAAAGTTTGATTTGATGTATTTCATTGCGATAGGGAAATGATCCTAAAGAAATGCAGTCTCGGATGTAAAATCCTCGACCCAAAAGTTTGATTTGATGTACTTCATTGCGATAGGGAAAGGATCCTAAAGCAATGCAGTCTTGGATGTAAAATCCTCGACCCAAAAGTTTGATTTAATGTATTTCATTGTGATAGGGAAATGATCCTAAAGCAATGCAGTCTCGGATGTAAAATCCTCGACCCAAAAGTTTGATTTGATGTATTTCATTGTGATAGGGAAATGATCCTAAAGCAATGCAGTCTCGGATGTAAAATACTCGACCCAAAAGTTTGATTTGATGTATTTCATTGCGATAGGGAAAGGGTCCTAAAGCAATGCAGTCTCGGATGTATAATCCTCGACCCAAAAGTTTGATTTGATGTATTTCATTGCGATAGGGAAAGGATCCTAAATCAATGCAGTCTTGGATGTAAAATCCTCGACCCAAAAGTTTGAATTTGATTGAGATTTGATTTGGGATCTGGAAAGATTGAATTTGAATTTGATTGAGATTTGATTTGGGATCTGGAAAGATTGAATTTGAATTTGATTGAGATTGGATTTGGAATTTGATTGAAATTTGATTTGAAATTTGGAAATATTGAGTTTGAATTTGATTGAGATTTGATTTGACATTTGGAAGATCGAATTTGAAATTTGATTTAAAATTTGTGCTCATTTTGTTTGTCCTTTAACGATTCAAATTTATTTTATCGTTTATTTAGTGTCCATGTGAATTTGGTGTTCATCATTTTTTAGATTTTTAAGGAAAGTTTTCTTTTATTCCTTTTTTTTATTTCTTTTCGTTCTTTGTTCGAAGTTCATTTAACTTTAATGGCGTTTCCAGATCAATTTGCACAAAAGAGGTGAAGGCCAAAAATGTGACATGGTCACTTTCATTCCAATCATGTCGAAGATACATCATACAACTTAATCGGAATACATCTCATACAATCCATGTAGACTCAAAACGGACTATGTATGATCTTCGTCGATCCATCCAAAGAAGCATCTGTCAAAATCCATGTCCGAATAGTGGGGTACATGGTCGATAACATCACCTTCCAAGCCATCCTTGGCAAGGATGCCGTATGGATGTACATTGGAGGTGTGATATTTTCCATGTAGCTCACGGCTCGTAAGGCCGGAGGCTCTCTAGCTCCGGTCCGGTCGGAAATGGTAAGGTGTCTTCCTGTCGTCCATTTTTCCGAAAGTAGCCGAGATCCACTTCATCGGTACTCCGGTATGCAATGCTTAGCGATATCCGCTCCGTTGCCCTTCGGTATCATGACGGAACCTACCGGTAAAGGTATCTTCACCGGCCCTCGGAACTCACACGGGCCTGCTATCCGGAGGTCGGATCCGAACATGATATTACACTCATTCGGGAAAGAGACCGTACGGAAAGGTCGACAAAGTCGTGGTGATCTATGTGTAGGGGTATACGGTCACCTCGCTTGTAGATGTTAATAATGCAGACAATTGGGTATGCAATCTGCTGGCGGTACCCTCCATGTTATCAATCTCTTTACCATTCTCTTGATGACTAATGGCATCGGATCCACTTGGCCATGACGGAGTATTCCCGGTGGGTTTCCCTTCCTGTCTTCCGCAAAGTTGTAACAGCATCCACATTGTATTGTAATTCTTCCCTTCCCTGGCATCCATCTCCGGGGTTCCGAGTAGCTGTTTTCCCTTAGGTGGCCCGCTCGACCCATTCTTTTCAAATCCCGGATGCAATCCACAATTTGTTGTTGTTCATATTCTGAGAATACGTCTGTATGTAGCTCGAGGCCCTCAAGTATATTGATCCTTCGCCTCCGATTCTCTCGAAGTATTCAAAGGTTTTCTTTTCGACATTCTACATTCTTTCCGACTCGTACTCCGGAATAATTTGCAAATGGCGAGGCACAGTGACGTATTGTGGGATATACGGCTCAATCCCTTCACGTTCTCCTCGCATACCTCGGCTCCTCGGGGATGATGTCCGTCGGGACATCCCCCGGGTTGCTTCGCAACAAGGTCATGCATCATCGGTGGTTCTATCCGGTAGCGTGGTAGCCTTCTTTCTTCGATCTTCGTGAGATTTCCCCTGGTCCTTTACGTTATCCTAGGAGTTGGCCTCCTTTCTTCGGGTTCCTGGTGAACCGGTGTCCTCGAAGTGTATGTGCTTGGCAGTAGCAAGCTGTCTCGTCGCGCCGGTCCGTTGCTAGTTTGGTCGACATCTTACGGATACGACGATTCTTATTTCTTCGTTGCGTTCTTGTGAGAGTAGCTCTCCGAACTTCTTGAATCTCCGTGGGCGCGGCGGCGACAAGCTCGCCTATCGCTGTAGCGACAACGGACTTCATTTTCTTATCTTCTTCGGTGTTTGCCTTTCTTTTCTTCTTCGTTGGATTGGTGGCTTGGGCCACCCACTTTCATCATCTGTCCGCTAGGGCGGTTCTTCTCGGTCAGCCGGGACCCGGTCACTTTCCTCGTCATCGTAGGCCTTCGGTGCGAAATCCGAGTCGATCTCGATTATCGCTCCATCTTTCACCCTCGTTTTCATCGAGTGCGAGGCTTACGCCATTTCTAAAGTTCGGGACCAACCGCCCGCTCGACATTTCCCCGAGAAAGGACAAGGAAAAGGATCGGGGGTCGTACTTAAGAACAAGAACATTAAGAAAATGTTTATTAAAGACAGTTTTTTTATTACTCTTATATTTTAAAACTTAACAGGAATGAAGTGGGATAAGATCAGGAAAGAGATCTTGATATGGAAGAGAAAACAAGGAAAACTTTATTATCATGATTTTATTTATTTTAGCACATTTTTTATTATTTTTTGGGTTCGGACTCAGTCATAAGTAACTACTCCGCCTGTGTTTCTTAGAGATGAAGAATTCATTCCTTCGAAACATCAGGTAGCGTAATACTTTTTCAAGTATCGTCCGTTGATCGGAAGCATATGTCATTCTCCCTGGCAATTCACTAGCTGGTAGGAACCTCCTGAGTATACTGCTTCAACCACAAACGGCCCTTCCTAAGTGGGTTCAAATTTTCCTCCTATCTTGCGGTGTGCAAGAATAGGTCTCTTGAGAACGAGAACTAAGTCACCAACTTTGAAGGTTCTTGGGTGGACCAGTTTGTCATGGGCTTGAACCATCTTAGCTTGGTATAGTTCTAAATTCTGGTCGCGCTTGCAAGTCTTTTACCTTCCGGGCTTTCTAATTCCTCTAGTCGTAATTTGGCATTCCCTTCGTCGTGATATTATTTGCAACTGCAATTCGAGTGAAGGAAGGCCGAACCTCTAAAGGTAACACTCGCCTCGGACCCATACACCGAGCTTAAGGTGTAGCTTCGAGTAGGAGTTACGAAGGTTGTCCGGTAGGCCCATAAGGCTTCTAATAACTTCTCGTGCCAATTTCTCTTATTATCGTCCAAGGTTTTCTTTAAGATTTGAACGAGAGTTTTATTAAAAGCCTCGGCCGGGCCGTTTGCTCTTGGGTAGTAAATTGTTGAATATCGCCGGTCGATTCCGTGTCTCCCGACAAAATTGTTGATTTGTGTGCTTCGAATGCCGACCCATTATACGAGATGATCCTGCGCGGCACTCCGAAACGGTAGACAACTTGGTTCTTGAAAACGCGTAGCACGTGGTGTGTTTTCACTTCTCCGAGTGGAGCCGCCTCCGCCCACTTGGAAAAGTAATGCGTAGCCGCAAGAATGAAGCGATTTCCTTTTGAAGATGGTGGTTCTATTGGACCCACTATATCTGTGCCCCAACATTCAAATGGCCACGACGCAATTATCGGATGTAGCACATTTGGAGGTTGGTGTAGAACCACTCCGTGCACTTGGCATTGGTGACAGCTCTTGGCGATTTTCATGCAATCGGTCATCATCGAGGGCCGTAGTACCACTAGTCATTTTCATCTTCGGACCCAGCCGGTGAGCGCCACGAGTCCTGAATGCACCTCTTTAACAATTTCACGGGCCTCGGACCCGCTTAGGCACCTTAGCCACATTTGATCAAAAGACCTTCGTATAACGTGTTGTTTATTAATGCGTAGGACGCAGTTCTTTTCTTGATCCGATGAGTCAGCGACCTATCGTCCGGTAGCTTTCCTGTTTGCGGGTAGTCTTTCGATGGTCGTCGCCGATCTTCTATGTTTTTACGTCATCTGTTGCAACCGATTCTTTTTCTTTTTCGATTTGTGTATTGTGTCCGTGTCGAGCCGTGATAGGACCCGACGTCCGTGAACCGACACTTCGCCGACTCATCTTGCAAACGAGCAAATTCTTTTGCGAGGCGAGCTAACGCATCCGCTAAGGCATTTTCTTTTCCGGGAATTTTGTAGATTGTCACATTCGGAATTTGTTCCGAGCAATCGTATGGCATACTTGGAAGTATTGCTCGAGTCTTGGCTTTAAAATTCTATACTCGTCCGGCGATCCGTTGAATGATTAATTGTGAATCCCCGTAGATGTTGATGTCTGTTATCCCCATTTGAATAGTTAATTCCAGTCCTGTTATGAGGGCTTCATATTCTGCTTCGTTGTTTGTACACGGCTCTGTCAAGTGATAGGAGTATCTTAACATTCTCTGCTCCGGCGTTATAAAGATTAATCGGATCTCTGCCTTACCTGGCACTATCACTTGCGTATCTTCGTCTTTGTGTGCTGAAGATGCTCTGTCGAAGTATAATTCCCAACGTCGATCATCAGGGTCTTCTAGGCTCATTATTTGTTCATCTGGCAAATCGTCATTAAGAGGAGATTCTGCCGCGAAAGGGTGTGCTTTGCGAGGAAGTCCGCTAAGACTTGTCCCTTTACGACACGAAGAGGCACGAAAGTTATATCGAATTGCAATAATATCATCGACCATCCGGCAAGTCCGCTCGAATGTGCTAGACGAGTCATCAAGTATTGCAATGGATTAAACTTCGAGATCAAGTTGACCTTATGAGAAATCAAGTAGTGCTTGAGCTTTTGAGCAGCGAAGATCAGGGCCAAACAATGCTTTTCAATTGCGGGATACTTTATTTCCGTCGGAAGTAAATGACGGCTTAGATAGTAAAGAGCATTTTATTTACCCTCATCATTGACTCAGGCTAACGAGGCTCCGAGAGAGTCGTCTAAAGCCGCGGTATAAAGTATCAGCGGTCTACCTGAGACTGGGACTGCTAAGACAGGAGGTGTCATTAAATATTGTTTAATGTCTTTGAAGGCCCTCTGGCATTTCTCTTCCCAAATAAATTTGGCGTCCTTTTTAACTAGTGCCGAGAAAGGCTGACACCTACCTGACAAGTTCGAGATAAAGCGTCGAAGATATGCCAACTTCCCTTGAAAAGATCGTAATTGCTTTAAGGTTTTGGGAGGCGGCATTTCTAAGATAGCTTTAATCTTTTCCGGGTCGATTTCAATTCCACGATGTCGGACAACGAATCCTAAGAATTTCCCGGAGGTGACGCCGAAGGCGCATTTTAAGGGATTCATCTTAAGGTTAAATTGCCTTAATCGTTCGAAAACAATTCTCAAATCATACAAGTGGTTGTCCTTTACTTTGCTTTTGATGATCACATCGTCCATGTAACATTCGACTTGATTGTGGATGAGATCATCAAAAATTCTTGTCATTGCTCTCTGGTATGTTGCTCCTACATTCTTCAGTCCGAATGGCATCACTGTGTAGCAATATACTCCGATCGGCGTTCTGAATGTTGTAAGCTTTTCATCTTCTGGAGCCATTTTTATCTGGTTGTATCCTGAAGATCCATCCATGAATGAGAATATTTCATGCGTTGAAGCAATGTCCATCATTAATTCTGGGATCGGTAGAGGGAATTCATCTTTTAGACATGCCTTGTTTAAATCTCTGAAGTCCACACAAATTCTGATCTGATCATTCTTCTTTCTGACTGGCACCACATTGGCTAACCAAGTCGGGTATTATTCTTCACGGACAAATTTAGCGTCTATTAGCTTTTTAACTTCAGCTATGACTTGTTGTTCAATTTCTGAGACGCATTCTTCCGGGACCTTGTCCGATCGGGACGAAGTAGGATCCACTCCTAGCTTATGAATTGCGACCTGCGGAGCTAATCCCGGCATCTCATCGTAGTTCCAAGCAAAACGAGTCTTTAAATTCCATTAATAACTCGATTATTTCTTCGGAGTCTTCTTTATTGAGTAAGGAGCTAACAAAGGTAGGTCTAGGCTCTTCGCTAGTACCTAAGTTAACTTCCATTAACTCATCTATTGTAGATTTAATTTCTTCTTCGAATTCTGGTGGAGCGTCTCCAATTTGTAAATCTTCAAATTCTTTTGTAGTTTCCATGCAGTTTTCATTAGATTCACAAGTGACAACCAAGCAAAATTCAGTATCGTCAATCGATCCTATCGTGCCGAATCCGAGTCCATGCTTTGAATTGGGTGGACGACTGGAGTTATTCCATAACTTTTCAAAATGTTGTGATTGGCCTTTTGTCAATTGTCGAGGTAAGAAACCAAGCTGAATTAAATTTTGAACACAGGGAGAATACCACTCAAAAGGTAATTCCATTAATTCGATGAAGTGACATCTTCAAATTGTACATTATTCTCGGCTTTGGAGGAAGTAGCACCATGGTAGAATTTGATTGGCTTTGCACCGCCGCTACGTACCTCTTTGACCACCATACCCTCGATCTTATTAGAATGGATCGGGGTCAGGGTCATAGTATGTACATAGTGGTTAATGTTCTCGTACATTGATTTATATTCTTCATTCTTCTCATCTTCGAGAGAGATCTTGTATTGCGGCATTTTCAAACTTATTGTCGCCGCTTCTTGTTTGATTTCTTTTTCTTCTTCAGAACTGTCTTCCCAATCAACATTGATGGCTGGTTTCCTCTGTCCAACTGTCCTAACGTCTCTACCACGACCTCGGCCCCGGCCTCGACCTCGGATGCGAGTTGTGGAGAAACCTTCACCATCTCGCCGTAAGGGAGTGGTGAGTGACTTCCCGAACTTTCTTTGCTTCATTTGTTATGGTATCTCTGGAGAAGATTGTTTTCTTCAGAGGTGCATAATAAGCTGCATCTTCATGGATTCCAATTTCGTGTACGGAGAATGGTTGTAAGTCACCTTTGATGCACTGTTCCCCTCCATCGTAGTATTTGATGCACTGATGTAGAGATGATGGTACCATCCTGTTTTCATGTATCCATGGTCGGCACAGTAGAGCGTTGAACGATGTTTCGAATCAATTATGTGAAATTTTGCGGTTGTCTTTGCTAAGTCACCGGTCTTCATTAGTAGTGTTATTGATCCGAGGGCTCTTTCTCCTTTCTGGTTGAATCCTCTTAATAACATTTTGTCCGCTTCGAGCTCGCGGGCATCAATTTCCAAATATGCTAGTGTTCGAAGACTCATTATATTGATTGATGCTCCTGGATCCACCAATACTCTAGAGAGCGTAAACTTCCCGATTGTAACTGAAATGTACAACGGTCGGTTGTGGTCTGCCGTCCCAAGTAGTAGGTCATTGTCCGTGAAGGTAACACCTCGCTGTTCCTTTAACGAGCAAACCTCATCTAAGGAATCTCCGGCCATTTGAGCCATGCAAATTTCTGGATTAAGTAAGGCCTTGATCAGAGCTTCTCTCATCTCCTTTGATAAGATGAGAGCGTCGTAGATGCTCGGTTTGGTCGGTAGTTTCCTAAGATGGGCTAGCACGTTGTAGTCCACTTTATTTCCATGTATCTCGGCTTCTTCTTGAATGGGTATTTCTTCGCCGGGGTTGGTTCTTCTTGAACAACCACTCGCTTTCCTTTGTCCTTTGGACCCATTCTCGGAGGTAGGACTCTTCCAATTCTTAAGTTAACTTCTGTAATTTCCTCTGAATCTAGTGTTGAGCTTGCTGGTGTTTCTTCCTGAATCGGAATGATAGGTTCTTCCGGATTAGCTTCGGAGTCTGAAGGCTCTAACTCTATTGTGACTGGAGCTCCTCGAAACTTGCAAATAGATTCGTTGCTTGTTGAACTCTCGTAACCTCCTTGGTGGATGTCTTCTTCGTCATCGTGATCGTCGAGATTGTGTATGATTTGAGAATTGTCATTTGTATCGAAATCAATGTCCGGATTGTCGCTAGTTACGTAATCGTTAGAAACAGTCAAAACAACGCCATCACCCTTATCATTATAAGATCCCACCGAAGTGAGCAGATAATCATACAGAGTCAGGGGTTCGAGGGATTTCTCCCCCGAATTCGAAACAACTATCCTAGGATAAACAACCCCTAGTCTAGCCTTAGGAGCCTCGGTCCTTTCTTCTTCATTGATTTTCTTCTTCTCTTCAATCGTCTCCTGTTGAGGTGGTTCTTCTATTGCAAGTGACAGTGTCGGCTTAGCAGGTTTCGAACTTTGAATTGAAGCTCGCACCGAAGCGGTTTGGATGCTGTCTAAAATCTTTTTTGAAGACCTCGTCCAAGCGGTAGTCCATCCATCGTCAGTTGTATAGGGATCTATCGGAATGATGTGATCAGTCGAGACAACATTGACGGAACCTCCTTTCTGGGGTTCCTTCATGTACTCCTTCGGGATTGTTATATTCCGTTTCTGAAGGTTGTCGTTGAGCCAACTTTTGAAGATAATGCAATCTTCTATCTTGTGTCCAAGCATCCGGTGATAAGGGCAAAAGTTGGGATCACCTTTCTTGTTGACTTCTTCTGGTCTCTTAGAGCTCGGCAGTTGGAAATCCGGAGTCTTCATCGGACTACGGAATATTTTCGGCACCTGCTTCATTCTTGAATGGATATTCCCGCTCAGAAGCTCCCTTAATGTACTTTGCGGACGAGGCGGTTGTTCATACTGTGGAGATGACTGATAGCTGGGTCGAGGTTGTTGATAATTCTGTTGAGGTTGCTGTGGCCGTTCGGACGATATCTGTATCGGTTGCTTGCCTTTGTCAACTGTTGCCACGATCCCGGACTTCTTTTCAAAAGTTTTCACGGGCTTTTGTTTGTCTGTTTTGTCGGCGAAACTTAATTGATTCGCCTCCTCTTGCAAGCTCCCGGCCTTGCTTAACAACTTCTAGAAAGTCTTAATAGTGAATCCTTTGAGGAGAAGTGCTATCGGGCCGTGAATGCTTTTAAGTAAGATGCCGATTGCATGTTGTTCTTGTAATTGTGGTTCACACTTCATGCTTAAGTTTCTCCATCGAAGTATGTAATCCACCAAAGTTTCGTTCGGCTTCGTTCTCTACCACTAAATCACCTATAGTGATGTGGTGTGCGAGCTCCGGCGAATCGCTTGATGAAAAGGTTTTCTAGTTCTGAGAACGTCTTCACTGAATTATTCGGTAATTCTACGTACCAATCAAAGGCGATCCCTGACAGGCTGCTAACGAACTGTCGGAAGAGTAATGCATCGCTCCCGCCGGCATTGCAACAACTGGCACGAAAGTGTGCAATATGCTGTCGGGGGTTCCCGGTTCCATCGAAGGTCTTGAACAGAGGTGGTACGAAGCCTTTTAGGTATTGGACAGCGTCGAATTCTTCCGGGTAAGGTCTACCCGTCCGAATGGATGTCCCGCTCTTTGATTTTTCTAAGGCTTCTCGCACCTGCTATTCCACCAAGCTCTTGATATCTTTTTCTGGAATCATGCTTTGTGTTGTACCTTTCATTAGCTGATCATCCCCATTGACGGATGTAATCTCCTTTCCTCCGTCCACAATGTGAATGACCTCTGGGGGTGTCTCTCTTTGGGGTTGCACTTGACTTTGGAGAGTGGCTAGGGCTACAGCCATCTCTTCCATTCTCTTCGCCATTTGGGCGATCGTATCGTCTTTCTCTTGAAGCTGTCTTCTCATCACTTCGGCTCTTCTCTTCTCGCGGCTGCGGGAGCACCTTGTGAAGTCGACGAAGCTCGTGTTTCGACCATGTTGATTTCTGCATACTCATCGTCCATGAATTCCGATGAATCAATCTCGTCTCCGAATTTCTCTTCTCTTTCTTTTGCTAGTCGTTGAATATCAGTCCTCAACTTTTCCATAGCGTCCTCTAGCGGTCTTTTCTGTGCATCCTCACAGTTGTCGTGTGATAGCTGCCGGGTTCCCTTCTCACGAGTCCCCTTTACTGCAGTAGCACTTTCTTCGGATTCAAGTCTCTTGACGAGACTTTCCTTCTCGAGTCGTTGTTTCAATCTTAGTCGTCCAGGTAAGTGGGACGCCATAGCATCCTTCTAGCAGCAGAAGGTCTAGGACCTGATGGTCTGTCAGCCAAATGCTGGAAGGTGGTATCCTCCCTAATCTGTAATCCTGAAATGACGACAGGCGGACTAGCCTTCATCCTTTTATTTGGCTTTTCCGTAACGATGGCGTGTTCTACTCGGGGCCCAAGACGGGATTTGACTGGCACCCGCCCTATCCTTCTTAGAATCTCCGATACGGGGCATTTCTCTTTCTTTGCTAGCTTCTCGATCACAGTCTGTAGTCGGGTAGATGGCGTGATCCTATCCCTTTTCTTTCTGCTGTCGTCGTAGTATGCTGGTCGAGGTAATGTAGAAACAATCCTGCGGACATTTTCCTCATCGACTTGCGACGGAAAGGGGATGGAATCTACTTCCTTCCAAAAAGGGTGTATCTTCGGGCAATGATATGTATTCGGGTAGTGGTGTGTACTCGGGGATTTCCTCCGAGAAAGCGACTTCGGCGGCTACGGCCTTCCGGCGATCTTCCTACTTCGTTCCTTCTTTGGGTCCGTGTTAGTGATGGAATTCTTGAGCTGGACCCGATTTCAAAAACGAAGGTCTCACGGGAAAGTCCGTACCCTCCACGGTAGCGGGTTCACCATAATTCTGAATTTCCTTCCCCTTTAATCTGGCAGAAGCCGGGTAGGTGCAGAGACAACTAGACCAGTGGGGGTAGCAAGAGCAGTCCTTCTGTGGACAGCAGTACTCCTCTCAGTCGGGATCTTTTGCAGGGGAGGAAACTCTTGGGTTGACCTAAGGCTGAACTCGAGCAACGGCTTCTCAACTTCAGATACTTTGTTTGTCAATGCGAAAAGGGAAACGTCAGTGATCTTAACATTTATGTTCTCGAATCCTTGTCCAAATCGGATGATCCCATTGTCGGGCAGCTCATCCTTGTAAACAGCGAAGTCCAGTCCATTGGTGAAGGAGAAAATTAGCTTTGGGGCCTCCATTTCCGCAGGCGCATCCTAATTGTCAGTCCCAAGTTATGCTTCTTCTCATCAGGACGAAAAGAAAGGAATTGAAAAGAGTCCAAACACATTCTTGTTCATGTATTTATAAGAAGGAGTTATTCGTTAAAAGAGTCATTCATTAAAGGGTTTGTTTCTTTAGAACAAAATGTTCAAAGGTGTAGAGAAGGTAGGGAATCCGATTCAGAGTTGGAAAGGAAAAGAAAGTCTTATGCAAGACTTCTCGACTTGAAGGATTACTCCTAAACTAACACCTATTGGGGGTCCACCCCACCTCAGAAATGAGGTAAAAGGATCTCGGAACCTCTCTGTTTAGGGGTGTCTAAACAGCGGCTCCTAAATCCGAGAGAATGTTGGCTATACTTGTTCAAGGTAGAAATGAACATAGTATTCCAACAGAAAGAAGGATAGCTTGATCCACAAGGGACATGGATACACTACCGATTTTTGAAAGCAGAATTGTCTGATTAAAAATGGAGAGAGGAATTGTCCCCAGCGGAGTCGCCAGAAATATGTCGGCATTATTTTTAGGTTGTGTTGTATTTAGAAAAGGGGTCGCCTAACAGAAATTGTCGGCGAATTTTAAGATTTTAAATTTAGTTTAAATATATATAATTTGAAAAGTAGTATTTTATTTTGAAAATAATTTTAAATTTGAAAATTTTAAGATATGAAATCAAACCGATCTCACATCCCAAATAGTTTATATAAACGAGCACCGCACTACAAACCGTGTATCTATCCCTAAGGATAGACACACCGCTCGATGGTGGGGCTCGATTAAATAAACTAAAAGATTTGTGACATCCGTTTGGTCCGCGAACCAATTTTATGTGCCGACAAATTCCCCGCTTAATATGAAAAAAACATTAAACGGGGTTTATATTACTCGAGTTCTTTAAAATTCCACTATAAGGGAAAGCCCCTATAGTTAATTACATCTTAAGTGACGGGAATCACCTAAGAAAACTCTCGATAATAATCGGTAGTTCGCTCTCAAGAATTTCAAAGTTTAAGTTTTTAAAGGATTGAATTTTGGAATTTCAACAGGGAATGGATCAAGTTTGAAACATTTTGTTTTGGGAATTCAAAGGAAGAAAAGTAGGAGAAATTACAGATTTGAAGCGAACTTTGGTAATTTCCCGACTATCCTATTGTTTGGCTTGGATTTAGGAAAGTCCTAATGTTTATTTAATGTTTTGATCTTGCCAGTTTTAGTTAATTAGGACTTATATCCGTATGGCATGATCATACAAATGGCCTGGAAGATGTGAGGGTTTATGTCGTATCTGACGACTACCTCGGAATCCTAAGAACGGTTAGGGCTTAATTTGCAATGCAAATGCCTAACAAAAGGTTGAGGATTTATGTTGCACTAGGCAAACTACCTCAAAGTCCTATGGCGTTGTTGTTTAATTCTAGGAAAGTTTTGCTGATGTAGATTCAAGTTTTGCTGACGACGATGACCGTGCTGCCCACCATGCTCCAAGCTCCTTGTTGTTGCAGAGGTTTAATTTTAGAAGTCATAAATCAGGAGATGAGAGAAGTGTTTTGGTTTAGAGAAGTCTTAATTTCCAAGTGTTTTTTGTGTTTTATTTAAAACAAATCTTAAAGTTGATTATAACGACACCGGTTAAGATCCCACGGTTCCATCCTTCGGCATCGTTATTTTTATCGAATTCACTTAGTCCGGATGAATTTGCTAAACTCAACTGAATGAGTTCCACACTTTCATTTAGACCGTGGGAAATCCTGTTAGCAACACGTAGGTGTTAACCTCATTTTTGATGAGGTCTTCTCTTCTCTCTTTAGTACTTAGGATCTAGCCTTAGGCTTTTCCTTTGACTATCTTAGAGGACTAGAGATGGAACCTACCCCTTTAGAAACTCAACCACTTCTTAACTCCCTGCAAACTCCACAAACTTGATTGTAGGCCCCTAATCACCTAGAGGGTTGAAATCAAATGTGGAAGTTTAAAGGATGAGTTCCTATAGGACTCTTTGGCCTTAGGACCGCTCACAGGTGGCCCAGTCGCAGTGAGGGCCGACTTACACACACACTACACTTATACACTATACTTTCACACATCTCCTAAAACCACACCCATACCCAACTTGACCTCCCGACTCATGAAGGTGATTCACATGGATGGTCCTTAACCCCTAAGCCCTTGCTAGAGGGTTAGGAACAACATAATGAATACACAAAATGAGTCCTCTCATGGCTCATATGGGCTTAATATGGCTTCATGGCTCAACCTAAATGATTCCATGTCACTTAAATTTGATTAATCTTCATTTTTTCAAAATTTCAGTTTTTGGCCCCGGGACCGGACCCTCCTAACCTACCAAAAGCCCTCGAATAACTCAAAATCTCCAAAATTCCTAAATCACCCAAAATTCCTCAAAATTGATCTTAAACATTTCCATACCACTCAAATTGATCATTTACAGCAAAAAATACAAAAAATTCCAAAAATACCCCCAATACCCTCCAAATTACCAAAATGCCCCTCTTGACCCAAAAATTCAAAAAAAATCCAAAAATTCCCAGAAAATTTCAGAAAATCCCAAATATTCCCAATTTCATTTTGTTCAACTACACCATGGGCTGATTTTGTCAATTTACCCCACTTTTACCAAAACCCCCAATTTAACCCATTTTAAACCCAAGTGAACCCGATGTCAAACCAAACCTACCCAATTGACCCTAATTTTGGTCCAATTCAATTCTAAACTTCAATTCAACATCCCAAATGTCAATCTGGACCAAATTCAAGCCCAATTTTATTGACATTTGAATCCAATTTCACTTTTGACCTTAAAGACCAATTTTAACCCATGACCCAAACCTAACCCAAACTCACCCAATTCAACTCCAATTAACCCCAAATCTTTTCTAAATCCTCCTTAGCATCCCCACAAGCAAAACACTAACATGATTTGCCCAAAATTTGGACCCAAATACCACTCAAATTCAACCCAAAGCTAAAAGGCCCAATTTTGACCTAAACCCAAACCTAACCCAAATGAGCCCAAACCCCAAAATCAAAGCCCAACCAAAGTCAAAACCTCTTTGAAACACTCCCATAAACATTTCTCAACATTGATTTTACATCAATTTCAATCCTAGCCCAACATTGGCCTAACTTGGCCCACTTGGACCTATATTGGCCCATTCACCAAAAGAGCCCAAATTCAACCCAATTCAAACCCAAATCACCCCCAATTTGCTTCAAGTCACTCATGAAACATCCATGAGATAAACCCAATAATTATTTAGCCCAAGCCTTTACCAAAATTTCATCCCAAAATCCATTTTAAAATTCAAAAGCCCATTCCCTTAAACCATTTTAAAAGCCCACATTTACCAAATTTTAAAAGCCCAAAGTCCATTACCAAGCCCACATGAAACCTTTTCTTCATCATTCCTTTGATAATCCTATTTGACCAAAGTCTTAAACCATCATGAAATCAACCCATTTGTAGCATCATGACAAATCCCATCAATTGAATCCAAAGTTTTCAAAATTCCAAATAACCCTTTTCCATGCAAGTGAGCCAACCTTTTCCCTAGCCATGAGCAAGCCAAATGAAGTCATGGAGCCATGAATAAGCCATATGCAAGCTATGGGGAGCCCTTTCCACCTCACCATGCAACTTATGGCAAGAAGAGGGGAGCCTTTCCTAAGCCTTCACTAAACCTTTTTAACCCCATTCATGATACACTTTAACCAAAATTGGCCACCTCACCTTGGATGGGGACTTCACCACACATATGAGGCTGACCCAAATGATCTCACATCAGCCCAAATCAAGCCTTGGTGAGTGAACCAAGCCAAAACCATGAATTGACCCAAATTGGACCAAAAATGCTCCTTACACCCATGCCATTTAAATCCTTGACTTTACACATGGCATAACCCAATTGATTGCACCAAGATCAAGCTCAATCATGTGAGTTTTTCTCAGCAAAAAAAAACCTTGGTGAATGAACCAAGCCAACCCTCATGGCCACCCAAGCTCCACCATAACCTTCCTTATTTAAACCCCACCTCCATGACCAAGGGGAAGAGATGCAAGATTTACCTTGGGGAGACTATGCTAAATTGTTCCCAAAGCTTCTCCAAGCATTTCTAAGTTCAATCAAATCATTTCCAATTGAGGCCTCACCTCTTGGACAAAGGTATCAATTTTTTTCTCCTCCAACCGAGCATGTTTTAATTTTCTGTACTTATTCACATGTTTTAAGTATATCATCACCATATAGATGTGTGCTACTCAATTAGACGATCATTTTAAAAAAAACTTTATTAAATTTCGTTGAGAATCGAGGGAGATATCAAGGTTTGAAGTTGGACGGTTTTGAGTGAATAGAACAAAGAAAGAGGAGCAGCAGCCGTCCGATCAGGCATGTATCCCACGGACGGCACTGATGGAGTTGGACGGCAGCTTTATCCGTGAACAAGCAACCACGCCAGCCAGTAGCAGCGCGACACGTGTCATTTGAGCGGGAAATGCATTTTTTTATTTATTTTTGAACCTAAACTTCAAAAACTCATAACTTTTCATAGAAAACTCAAAAAAATAAAATAAAAATACCCTCTTGCTCACTGAAATGAGGAGAATAATGTGGAAGTGATTTTATATTTATTTGATGCATATTTTATTTTTAATTAATTAAATAGTGTTTTCAATCATTCAATTCTCCATGCATGTATACAACTCATCATAGCATGAGACCATAGGGCTTTTGAAGCCTTTGATCTTGGGAATATTCCCTGAATTTTTCAAGATCATAGGCCATCTCTATAAAGAGTTATGTATTTTCCAAGTTTATGTCACTGTTTGTGGTATTTTAATTCCAATAATTATCATGTTGTGAAATAAATTCTAAGAAAATTTGGTAATCTTCCTTAGGACCAGAGGACCCTATGAAAAATATATTTTGAGTTAACTCACTTGGAATGACCCTAATTGGCTTAAACACCCAAAATAGATCCCTAATTAATTAAAGCTAACCATACATCAAATTGACTTGAAATAAATTCTCCACTGACCTTTAGGATCAGAGGAACCCACCATAAAAATTTGAAGCCAATTGGACTTGGTTAGCCCTACTAAATGGGTTGATTAAGTCATTTAGTCAATTTAAACTTTAAAAATTCATAACTTTCAAAATATCTTTCAAAAATTCACCAAATTGGTTTTGGAGCCTCTCTGATATTAGAGAGATTTAAGAAAATTAAAATTTCAATTTTCTAAAAAAGTTAATTTTTAATATTATTTTAATATTTTAATAATTAAAAAATAATAAAAATCACAAAAATAATAAAATTCACCAAAATGTCACATTTTGAATTTTAATCACTTAGGAACAAACCCCATATTTTTCTTAGGTCTATTTAGTGAGATATTAAATTTTAAAGCTTAGTGTAATTTTAAAATTAAAAAAATGTATTTTCTAGCATTTTCACTAAAATAATTATAATAAATCATAGAAAAATCAAAAAATTATAAAATTTGATTCTCTGATTTTCTTGATATCAGAGAGATTTTTGAAAAATATAAAATTCATTTTTCAACATTTATTTTATTTTTAAATTAATTAACACTCCAAAACTTAAAATAATTATAATAAAAATAATATAATTCAAAAAATCACCAAAATTGGTCCAAGTAGTCCTCTGGTCATTAGGAATGTCCTCTAATTTTCTTAAGGACAGGAACTTTCCCTTGGTCATGTTATTAAATTTTCCTTGGAAATCTCTATTTTCTACCAAAAATAATTATGTAAATAAATTAAATACAGAAAAATCACATTTTCTCCTCTCATGTCTTTATTGACATATGAGTGAAGTCACATAAAAATTTTAAGTTCATTTGAATTCAATTTAGTGAGTTATGAAATTATTAAGCTTAAAGGGTAAAGTGGTAATTAAAATTTTAATCCTTAATTAAAGCTTTAGGTTTAATAAAAAATTAACAAGTAAAATATTTGATCCTAATTTGATTTGGATGATTGAAATTTAAATAATTAAAGGGTAGAAACCCATCAAGCAATTTAAAATGATTAAACCTTAATTAAATAGTTGATTAAATTTGGAAGAATAATAAAATTGGAATTATTAAAATAGGGATATTATTAGGAAGAGATTTATTCTTTAATTTAAAAATCCCTAAATTAATTATCTCATTAATATTCAATTCTTAATTAAAATGATAACTCAAATTCAAAACATTAAAAGACTTAATCATTAAACTAAAATTAAATTATTAAACTCTTTTGAAAATTTCAATTAAAATTAAAAAAAATAAAATTAAATTAAAAATTAAATTAAATTAAGTAAATTAAATTGGATTAAATTAAATTAAATTAAATTAAAATTAAAAGTTGAATTAAATTAAATTAAATTAAATTAAATTAAATAAACAAATTAAATTAAACTAAATGAATTAAAATTAAATTAAATTAAATTAAATTAAAATTAAATCAAATCAAATTAATTTAATGTAACATCAAATCAAACTAAATTGAATTAAATTGAATTAAATTAAATTAAAACTCAATTAAATTAAATTAAATTAAATTAAGTTGAATTAAATATAACATCACCAAAGACATAAAAAATTCAAAATAAATCTAAAATAACTTGAACACTATTCCAAATTTAAACCCATTAATGGAAATTAAACTAAATCACAAACCATTTGAACACCAATTTACCCTCAAAAGCTTTAGTTATCATAACTCCTAAACAGAATATTAAATGAAATGTTACTTCACCTATAGGATATTCGAATGTCCTAGTTCATCGAGCAAGATAACAAAACTTGAGATTCTTGGACGATTAATTCATTTGTGTAATTGAATCCATTTGGACTTAAAACAATTCTAGCAATATTGAAAAGATGTTTAAGATTCTTCTTAAACACTTTCTCAATATGATAGGATGTTTATAAGAACAATTGAATTTAATTGTTCTTTGATGAAGAAAATTGTCTTCGAACCAAAACACAAGGAATCTAGACGTCATAGGAAATGACTAGCTATAGGATTAGGAATTTGGTAGAAAACCATAACCCTTCCCTTAGCTTTACCTAGGAACTTGCTTAAATATTCTAATTGTGTTTTCGGTGCGGCTTGGGATGACGGGAAGACCCTCCAGGTACGCTTTTATTTTATTGCAATTTACTTTCTTGCAATTTACATTATTGCAATTTCATTAATCGCATCGCACTTACTTTTCTTGCATGATAAACAACTCATTGCATGAAAACCCACACCTTTAGGATAGTCCCTAAAACTGAAACCAAAACTAAGTTAAAAGTCATTGCGAGATAAAATTCACCGCCACAACATTTCAAAATATAAAACAACTCGAAAATTTAATCACAAACAGAACACAAAACTACAATTACAATTAAATTAAAACGTCCCGTTGGATGATCGGGAATACCTCGGATGATGTAACCTACGTGTTGCTAACGAGATTTCCCACGGTCTAAATGAAAGTGTGGAACTCATTCGGTTGAGTTTAGCAAATTCATTTGGACTAAGTGAATCCGATAAAAATAATGATGCCGGAAGGATGGAACCGTGGGATCTTAACCGGTGTCGTTATAATCAACTTTAAGATTTGTTTTAATTAAAGTATTGAAAACACTTGGAAATTAAGATTTTCTCTAAACCAAAACACTTTTCTCATCCCACGATTTATGACTTCTAAAATTGAACCTCCGCGACAACAAGGAGCTCGGAGCATGGTGGGCGAGCACGACCATCGTCATCGGCAAAACTCGAGTCTACTTCAGCAGAAACTTTCCTAGAATTAAATAACAAAGCCATAGGACTTCGAGGTAGTTTGCTTAGTGCAACATAAATCCTCGACCCTTCGTTAGGCATTTGCATAGCAAATTAAGCCCTAACCGGTCTTAGGATTCCGAGGTAGTCGTACGATACGACATAAACCCTCATATCTTCGAGGCTATTTGTATGATTCTATCATATAAATATAAGCCCTAATTAATTAAAATTGGTGAGATTAAAACATTAAATAAACATTAGGAATTTCCGAAATTCAAAGCCTAACATTAGGATAGTACGGGAAGTCATCGAAGTTCACTTCGAGTTTGTGACATCCCCTACTCCTCTTCCTTTGGACTCCTAAAATAAACCGTTCCAAATTTGAGCTATTCCACTATTGAAATTTCCAAAATCCGATTGTTTGAAAACCTTAAACTTTGAAATTCTTAAGAGCAAAACCACCGATCATTATCGAGAGTTTTCTTAGGTGATTCCCGTCACTTAAGATGTAATTAACTATGAGGGCTTGCCCTTATAGGGAACTTTAAGAACCCGAGTAATATAAACCTCGCTTAATTCATTTATATTAAGCGGGGAACTTGTCGGCTTATAAAATTGGTTCGCGGACCAAACGGATGTCACAAATCTCCTAGTTTATTTAATCGAGCCCCATCATCAAGCGAGTGTGTCTATTCTTCGGGATAGATACACGGTTTGTGGTGCGGTGCTCGTTTGTATAAACTATTTGGGATGTGAGATCGGTTTGATTTCATATCTTAAAATGTTCAAATTTAAAAATTATTTTTAAAATCAAATACTACCTTTTCAAATTATTTATTTAAATTAAATTAAAAATTCGCCGACAATTTCTGTAGGCGACCCCTTTTCAAAACACACAACCTAAAAATATGCCGACAGTAGGTTACATCATCCGAGGTATTCCCGATCATCCAACAAGATGTTTTAATTTAGTTGTAATTGTAGTTTTGCATTCTGTTTGTGATTAAATTTTGAGTTGTTTTATATTTTTGAAATGTTGTGGCGGTGAATTTTATCTTGTAATGACTTTTAATTTAGTTTTGGTTTCAGTTTTAGGGACTATCCTAAAGGTGTGGGTTTTCATGCAACAGTTGTTTATCATGCAAAAAAAAGTAAGTGCGATGCAATTAAAGAAATTGCAATAATGTAAATTGCAATAAAATAAAAGCGTACCTGGAGGGTCTTCCCGTCATCCCAAGCTGCACTTAAAACACAATTAGAATATTTAAACAAGTTCCTAGGTAAAGGCTAAGGGAAGGGTTATGGTTTTCTACCAAATTCCTAATCCTATAGCTAGTCATTTCCTATGACGTCTAGGTCTTTGTGTTTTGGTTTGAGGACGATTTTCTTCATTAGAGAATAATTAAGTTCAATTGTTCTTATGAACATCCTATCATATCGAGGAAGTGCTTAAGACAAATCTTAAACATCTTTTCAATATTTCTAGGATTGTTTTAAGTCCAAATGAATTTAATTATACAAATGAATTAATCGTCCAGGAATTCAAGTTTTGTTATCTTGCTCGGTGAACTAGGATATTTGAATATCCTATAAGTGGAGATAACATTTCATTTAATGTTACGTTTAGGAGTTATAATAACCAAAGCTTTCGAGGGCAAATTGGTGTTCAAATGATTTAATTTAAGTTAATGGGTTTAAATTTGGGATAGTGTTCAAGTTTGCTTTATATTTAATTTCTTTATGTCTTAGGTAATATTATTTAATTCAATTTCATTTAACTTTAATTTAATTTAATTTAATTTTAATTTTAATTTAATTTAATTTAATTTAGTTTGATTTGATGTTAAATTAATTTAGTTTAATTTGATTTAATTTCTTTTAATTTAATTTAATTTGACTTAATTTTAATTTAATTTAATTTAATCTAATTTAATTTAATTTAATTTGTTTTAATTTAATTTAATTTAATTTAATTTAATTTAATTTAATTTAATTTGTTTTAATTTAATTTAGTTTAATTTAATTTAACTTAATTTATTTATTTAATTTGATTTAATTTAATTTAATTTAATTTAATTTAATTTAATTTGATTTAATTTGTTTGATTTAATTTAATTTAATCTTTTAATTTAATATTATTTTTAATTTTAATTTAATTGAAAATTTAAAAAGAGTTTAATAATTTAACTTTTTAATTTAATTTAATGATTAGTCTCTTAACCTTTTAAACTTTTAAATTTGAGTTATCATTTTTACTTAGGAATTAAATATTATTGAAATGATTAATTTAGGGATTTTTAAATTAAAGAATAAATCTATTCCTAATAATATCCCTATTTTAATAATTCCAATTTTATTATTCTTCCAAATTTAATCAATTATTTAATTAAGGTTTATTTTAATTATTTTAAATTGTTTAATGGGTTTCTACCCTTTAATTATTTAAATTTTAATCATCCAAATCAGATTAAGATCAAATATTTTACTTGTTAATTTTATTAAACCTAAAGTTTTAATTAAGGGTTAAAATTTTAATTACCATTTTGCCCTTCAAGCTTAATAATTTCATAACTCACTAAATTGAGATTAAATGAACTTGAAATTTTTATGTGACTTCACTCATATGTCAATAAAGACATGAGAGGAGAAAATGTGATTTTTCTTTATTTAATTTATTTATATAATTATTTTTAATGGAAAATAGGAATTTCCAAGGAAAATTTAATAATATGACCAAGGGAAAGTTTCTGTCCTTAAGAAAATTATGGGACATTTCTAATAACCAGAGGACCACTTGGACCAATTTTGGTGATTTTTTGAATTATATTATTTTTATTATAATTATTTTAAGTTTTGGAGTATTAATTAATTTAACAATAAAATAAAGGTTGAAAAATGAAATTTATATTTTTCAAAATCTCTCTGATATCAAGGAAATCAGAGAATCAATTTTTGCAATTTTCTGATTTTTCTTTGATTTATTATAATTATTTTAGTGAAAATGCTAGAAAATACATTTTTTAATTTTAAAATTACCCTAGGGCTTTAAAATTTAATATCTCATTAAATAGACCTAAGAAAAATATGGGGTTTGTTCCTAAGTGATTAAAATTCAAAATGTGACATTTTGGTGAATTTTATTATTTTTGTGATTTTTATTATTTTTTAATTATTAAAATATTAAAATAATACCAAAAAATCAATTTTTTTAGAAAATTGAAATTTTAATTTTCTTAAATTCCCCTGATATCAGAGAGGCTCCAAAACCAATTTGGTAAATTTTTAAAAAGTATTTTGAAAGTTATGAATTTTTAAAGTCCAAATTGTCTAAATGGCTTAATCAACCCATTTAGTAGGGCTAACCAAGTCCAATTGACTTCAAATTTTTATGGTGGGTTCCTCTGATCCTAAAGGTCAGTGGAGAATTAATTTCAAGTCAATTTGATGTATGATTAGCTCTAATTAATTAGGGACCTATTTTGGGTGTTTAAGCCAATTAGGGTTATTTTAAATAAATTAATCCAAAACCTATTTTTCCTGGGGTCCTCTGGTCATAAGGGACATCATCAAATTTTCCTATAATTTATTTCACAACATGCTAATTATTGGAATTAAAATACTTAAAACAGCAACATGAACTTGAAAAATCATTAACTTCTCATAGGGATGGCCTCTGACTTTGGAAAATTCGGGAATGTTCCCAAATTCGGAGGCTTCAAAAGCCCTATGGTCTCATGCCATGGTGAATTTCCTATATGCATGGAGAATTAAAACAATGCAGAGAGTAAATAAATCATTAAAAATAAAATACTTGATGAAATTAAATGATTTCTTTTCCAGATTATTCTCCTCCGTTCACTCGAGCAAGAGGGTATTTTTATTTTATTTTTCTAATTTTTCTACACAAAGTTATGGATTTTTGAAGTTCAGGGAATTAAATAAATAGAAAAAACCCTAATTTTCTATTTATCCGAGTCGGCACCGCGTCATCCTCGGCATCTCCGAACGGCCACGCGGCGCGCTCCCATTCGACGCCGCCGCTTGAGTCAGTAACCCGGGTCCCGCCTGTATCGTTCCGTCTCCTCATCCGGCGCGATCCTGGCCGTCCGTCCGCGCGTGTATTAAATGAACGGCATCCGTTCATCGTCCCCAAGCCTCCTAGCCCAAGAACCGTCCATCTTCAGGCCTAAGATCTCACTCGATACTTGACCAAATCTAACGTTCTTATGCTCTATGGATTCGTCTCGAGAAGACGAACACATCCATACGGTTTATGTGGCATGAAATTGACTTAATGAAAATGGAGAATGTTCAGAAGCTCGGGAAGAAGAGTGAGGCCATACCTTTGCTCAGAGAAGTGTGGCTTCAATCTGAGGGTTGTGTCACCTTCGATGGGATCCCAGCAAGCTCCAGATGAAGTCTCCTGGTCTGGTGAATTGTCTAGGTATGATTTCGACCACTACAGATCACAAAGCTTGGAGGCCGGAGCAAGCCGGGTGGCTCTGGAGATGGGGCTTTCAGTGGGAAACTTCTCCTCTTGGTCCGAGTGAAGGTGTAGGACCAATCAATTTGAAGATTGATCCACTGTGAAGAAGTGTTCTGGTTTTGGGCTAAAGTTCGAGCTCAAAATTGAGCTCAGTCGGAGGGAATTGGGGCTGGAATTCAGTGGGGATCAAATGCTCTATGTGTGGGGAGTAGTCTGGAACAATTTTGGCAGAGTTTCCTTAAGGTTTGTTTCAGCACCTCTCATGGCCGAGAGGGGGTGGTGTTTAAATAGAGGTGGCTGGAGAGCCTCACGGGGATGGCCGAGGGTTGGGATCGACTTGCTTAGGTCAAGGTCGAACAGCCATGGTGGCCATTGGGCATGGGCGGCTCGGCAAGGTGGAATTCCAAAGTTCGGCTCCTCCCGAGGTCTCGGCCATGGTGTTTTCCGGTGACCCAGGAGGCTGGCCGGTAGGCATGGGTCACCCTCAGGTCCAGGTGGGTCAGGGCTGGAGGTTTGTGCAGTCAATTGGCCATGGAAATGTGTAAAGGGTTTGAATCAAAGTGGAATGGGAAAGGGCTAGTTTTGGGTATAAATGGGTCAACCCTTGGTTTTGGGTTAAGTCCACCACCCAAGGCCTGGTTTTGGGCTGAAAAGGATCACTTGGGTCGGCCCAAGAGAAAATGGTGTGGTCTCCATCCATGATGAGGTGGCTAAACATGGTTTAGTGTGTGACATGCTTAAGGTAAAAAAGGGTTTAAGAAGGATTAGGAAAGGGGGCCCTCCTTTTGCCAAATGTGGTAAGGTCACATGTGAGCAACTCACATGGCTTACATGTGTCTTAAGAGTGGCTTCATGGCTTGTCTTTGGCTTGGGGAAAAGCTTGGTCAATTTCATGAAAATGGAATTTGGAAATTTTGGTAATTTAGGGGTGATTTGATGGGATTTGGCATATGGCTTGATTTGGATTTATTTGATGATTGATTTGGGACTTAGGAGATGGTTTTATCAAATGGATGATGATAGAGGATTGTCATGTGGGCTTTGGGCCTTTGAAATTTAGTGAAGGTGGGCTTTTAAAGTGATTTATGGAAGTGGGTTTTGGATTTTAAAAAAATGGATTTTAGGATGGAATTTTAGTAAAGGCTTGGGCCAAATAATTGTTGGGTTTAGCTCATGGATGTGTCATGAGTGACTTGGAGCAAATTGGGAGTGATTTGGGTTTGAATTGGGTTGAATTTGGGCTCCTTTGGTGAATGGGCCAATATAGGTCAAATTGGGCTAACTTGGGCCAATGTTGGGCTAGGGTTGAAATTGATGTAAAATAAATGTTGGGAATGTTTATGGGAGTTTTTCAAAGAGGTTTTGACTTTGGTTGGGCTTTGATTTTGGGGTTTGGTCTTATTTGGGTTAGGTTTGGGTTTAGGTCTAAATTGGGCTTTTTGGTTTTGGGTTGAATTTAAGTGGGGTTTGGGTCTAAATTTTGGGCAAATCATGTTAGTGTTTTGTTTGTGGGGATGTTAAGGAAGATTTGGAAAAGATTTGGGGTTAATTGGAGTTGAATTGGGTGAGTTTGGGTTATGTTTGGGTCATGGGTCCAAATTGGGCTTTAAGGCCAAAAGTGAAATTTGATCCAAATGTCAATCAAATTGGACTTGGATTTGGTCTAGCGTGGTGTTGGGAATGTTGAATTGAAGTTTAGAATTGAATTGGACCAGGATTTGGGTCAATTGGGTAGGTTTGGTTTGACATTGGGTTCACTTTGGGTTTAAAATGGGTCAAATTGGGGGTTTTGATAAAAGTGGGGTAAATTGACAAAATTGTCCTATGGTGTAGTTGAACAAAATGCAATTGGGAATATTTGAGATTTTTTGGAATTTTCTGGGAATTTTTTGAATTTCTGGATTTTTGGGTCAAGGGGGGTATTTTGGGTATTTGGAGGGTATTGGGAGGTATTCTTGGAATTTTTGATATTTTTGGGTATGGATGGTCAATTTGAGTGGAGAGAAATGTTTAGGAATGATTTTGAAGAATTTTGGGTGATTTGGAAATTTTTGAGAAATTTGGGTAGTTTCAAGGGTTTTGGGTAGGCTAAGCGGGTGTAGGGTCCCGGGGGTCAAAAATTGAAAATTTGGAAAATTGAAAATTTGGAAAATTGAAAATTTGGAAAATTGAAAATTTGGAAAATTGAAGATTGGGTGAATATAAGTGGAATAAAATCATTTTGGTTGAGCCTTGAAGCCATATGAAGCCCACATGAGCCATGAAGGGACTCATTTGAGGCATCCACTATGTTGTTCCCAACCCTCTTAGCCAAGGGCTTAGGGGTTAAGGACCATCCATGTGAGTCACCTACATGAGTCAGGAGGTCAAGTTAGGTATGGGTGTGGTTTTAGGAGGTGTGTGAAAGTGTAGTGTATAAATGTAGTGTGTGTGTAACTCGGCCCCTTCACTGCGACCGGGCCACCTGTGGGCGGTCCAAAGGCCAAAGAGTCCTATAGGAACCCATCCTTTAAACTTCCACATTTGATTTCAACCCTCTAGGTGATTAGGGGTCTACGGTCGAGTTTGTGGAGTTTGCGGGGAGTTAAGAAGTGGTTTGAATTTCTAAGTGGTGGGTCCCAATTCTAGTCCTCTAAAATAGTCAAAGGAAAAGCCTAAGGCTAGATCCTAAGTACTAAAAAGAAGAAGAGAAGGCCTCATCAAAAATGAGGTCAACAGGTTAACGCGGCGCCACGTGGATAAGTAGAAAATTAGGGTATTTTTGAATTATTTAAATGCCCTGAACTTCAAAAATTCATATCTTTGCATAGAAAAATCACAAAAATAAAATAAAATACCCTCTTGCTCAGTGAACAGAGGAGAATAATGTGGAAAAAAATCAAATTAATTGGATGAGTATTTTATTTTTAATAATTTATTTACTATTTTCAATGTTTTAATTCTCCATTTGCATAGATAATTCACCATGTCATGAGACTATAGGGCTTTTGAAGCCTCTGATCTTGGAAACATTCCCTGAAATTTTCAAGGTCAGAGGCCATCTCTGTGAAAAGTTATTGATTTTTCAAGTTCATGTCACTTTTTTAGGTATTTTAATTCCAATAATTAGTATGTTGTAAAATAAATTCTAGGAAAATTTAGTAATATTTCTTAGGACCAGAGGACCTTATGAAAAATATATTTTGATTTAATTCAATCATAATAACCTTAATTGGCCTAAACCCCGAAAATTGAATTTGAATTAATTAGGGTTAACCACACATCAAATTGACTTGAAAACAATTCTCCATTACTCTTTAGGGTTAGAGAAACCATACATAAAAATTTGAAATCAATTGGACTTGATTAACCCCACCAAATGGATTGATTAAGCCTTATAAGCAAAATGGAACTTTAAAAATTCATAACTCTAAAAATACTTTTCAAAAATTCACAAAAATGGTTTTGGAACTTCTCTAATATCAGGAGAGTTCAGGAAAATTAAAATTGGAATTTTCTAAAAAGGTTGATTTTTCACAATATTTTAATATTTTAATAATTAAAAGATAAAAAAAGTCACAAAAATATTAAAAATCATAAAAATGTCACATTTTGACTCTTCATCATTTAGGAACAAACCAAATATTTTTCCTAAGTCCCTAGGATAAGATATTGAATTTTAAAGGCTTAATGTAATTTTTAATATTAAAAAATGAATTTTCAATCCTTTTCACTAAAATAATTCTAATAAATCAAAGAGAAATCAGAAAATTATAAAATTTGTTTCTCTAGACTCCTTGAAGTTAGATAAATTTAGGGAAAATATAAAATCTATTTTTCAACTTTTATTTTATTTTAAAATTAATTAATACTCTAAAACTCAAAATAATTATAATAAATAAAATATAATTCAAAAAATCACAAAAATTTGTTCAAGTGGTCCTCTAGTCATTAAAAACATCCCATAATTTTTTTAAGGACAGAAACCTTTCCTTGGTCATGTTGTTGAATTTTCTTTGAAAACCCTTATTTTCTACTAAAAATAATTATATAAATAAATTAAATTCAGAAAAATCACATTTTCTCATCTAATGTCTTAATTGATATGTGAGTGAGGTTACATAAAAATTTCAAATTCATTTGAGCTCAATTTAGTGAGTTATGAAATAAATAAGCTTAAAAGGGCATAAAGGTAATGAAAAATTTTAACCCTTAATTAAAACTTTAGTTTTAATCAAAATGGGGGGTAAAATATTTGATTTTAACTTTCTCTTGGATGATTGAAAATTAGGGAAATTAAGGGGTAGAAACCCATTAAACACTTTGAAAATATTAAAATGAAACTTTAATTAATTAAATAATTTAAATTTTGGAAAGAATATATTTAAAATTTGGATTGTTAAAATAGGGATATTATTAAGAGGATATTTATTCTTTAATTTAAAAATCCCTAAATAAGTCACTTTAACAATATTTAGTTCTTAATTAAAAAAATTAAAATGAAAATCCAAATTAACAATTAAACTAAAATTAAATTAAATTTAATTTAAAATATTTAAACTAAAATTAAAATAAAATAAAATAAAATAAAATAAAATTAAATTAAATTAAATTAAATTAAATTAAATTAAATTAAATTAAATTAAATTAAATTAAATTATAATCACTTAACAACAAACCTAAATGAAATTATTAAGAGTTAAATCAAAATATATCAATAATTTCAACACCTCTTTCTATCTAAGTAAATTTAAAACATGAACATCAACTTGAAATACCAAGATAATTAAAAATGTAAAGATTTAAATTAAATCTAAAAATAACTCGAACACTATTCCAAATTTAAAATTATTAATTAAAACCTCATCATTAAATTAAAACATTTTAAATCATTAACTCAAACTTTAAATTAAGGATGATTAAAATTCTCAATAAACCAACTTGCCCTTAAATGCTTTAATTATTATAACTCTGTCGGCATATTTTTAGGTTGTGTGTTTTATTTTGAAAAGGGGGTCGCCTAACAGAAATTGTCGGCGAATTTTAGATTTTAAATTTGATTTAAATATATATATATATAATTTAGAAAGTAGCATTTGATTTTGAAAATAATTTTAAGTTTGAAAATTTTAAGATATGAAATCAAACTGATCTCACATCCCAAATAGTTTATATAAACGAGCACCGCACCACAAACCGTGTATCTATCCCAAAGAATAGACACACTGTTTGGTGATGGGGCTCGATTAAATAAACTAGAAGATTTGTGACATCCGTTTGGACTGCGAACCAATTTTATAAGCCGACAAATTCCCCTGCTTAATATAAATGAATTAAGCAGGGTTTATATTACCTGGGTTCTTAAAATTGCCTATAAGGGCAAGCCCATATAGTTAATTACATCTTAAGTGACGGGAATCACTTTAAGAAAACTCTCGATAATAATCAATAGTTCTGCTCTCAAGAATCTCAAAGTTTAAGTTTTCAAGGGATTGAATTTTAGAATTTCAATGGGGAATGGATCAAATTTGGAACATTTTGTTTTGGGAATTCAAAGGAAGAAAGGTAGGAGAAATCACAGATTCGAAGAGAACTTCGGTAATTTCCCGACTATCCTATTATTTGATTTGAATTTAGGAAAGTCCTAAAGTTTATTTAATGTTTTGATCTTGCCAATTTTAATTAATTAGGACTTATGTTCGTATGACATGATCATACAAATAGCCACGAAGATGTGAGAGTTTATGTCGTATCGAACGACTACCTCGAGTCCTAAGACCGGTCAGGGCTTAATTTGCAATGCAAATGCCTAACAAAAGGTTGAGGATTTATGTTGCACTAGGCAAACTACCTCGAAATCCTATGGCTTGGTTATTTAATTCTAAGAAAGTTTTGCTGAAGTAGACTCAGGTTTTGCTGATGACGATGGCCGTGCTGCCCACCATGCTCCGAGCTCCTTGTTGTTGCAGAGGTTTAGAAATCATAAATCAAGAGATGAGAGAAGTGTTTTGGTTTAGAGAAGGTCTTAATTTCTAAGTGTTTTTTATGTTTTAATTAAAACAAATCTTAAAGTTGATTATAACAATACCGGTTAAGATCCCACGGTTCCATCCTTCCAGGCATCGTTATTTTTATCGGATTCACTTAGTCCAGATGAATTTGCTAAACTCAACTAAATGAGTTCCACACTTTCATTTAGACCGTGGGAAATCCCGTTAGCAACACGTAGGTTACATCATCCGAGGTATTCCCGATCATCCAACAAGACGTTTTAATTTAGTTGCAATTGTAGTTTTGTATTCTGTTTGTGATTAAATTTTGAGTTGTTTTATATTTTGAAATGTTGTGGCGGTGAATTTTATCTTGTAATGACTTTTAATTTAGTTTTGGTTTCAGTTTTAGGGACTATCCTAAAGGTGTGGGTTTTCATGCAACAGTTGTTTATCATGCAAGAAAAGTAAGTGCATTTGCAATAAAGTAAATTGCAAGAAGGTAAATTACAATAAAATAAAAGCGTACCTGGAGGGTCTTCCCGTCATCCCAAGCTACACTTAAACACATGTTAAGGCATTTAAATACTTCAACAAGTACCTAGGTAAAGCTAAGGGAAAGGTTTTGGTTGTCTATCAAAGTCCTAACCCTATAGCTAGTCATCTCCTATGACGTCTAGGTTCTGGTGTTTTGGTTTGAGGACGATTTTCTTCATCAAAGAACAATTAAGTTCAATTGTTCTTATAAACATCTTATCATATTGAGGAAGTGCTTAAGACGAATCTTAAACATCTTTTCAATACCTTTAGGATTGTTTTAAGTCCAAGAGAATTTAATTGTACAAGTGAATTAATCGTCCAGGAGTTCAAGTTTTGTTATCTTGCTCATTGAACTAGGACATTTGAATATCCTATAAGTGAAGTAACACTTCACTTAATACTCCGTTTAGGAGTTATGACAATAAGAGCTCTTGAGGGCAAACCGATGTTCAAGTGATTTGTGATTTTAATTTAATTTCAATTGATGGTTTAAGTTTGGAATAGTGTTCAAGTTGTTTTAGATTTATTTTTGAATTCTTTATGTCTTAAGTGATGTTATATTTAATTCAATTTAATTTAATTTGGTTTAGTTTTAGTTTTAATTTTAATTTTATTTATCTAATTTAATTTTAATTTTATTTTAACTTGATTTTTTTTATTCAATTTAATTTAATTTAATATGTTTTGATTTAATTTAATGTGATTTAATTTAATTTTATTTTAATTTTTAATTTAATTTTTAATTTAATTTTTAATTTAATTTAATTTTTTTTAATTTTAATTTAATATTTTATTATTATTATTTCTTTTTATGCTTTTAGGGATGATTTAATTTTAATTGTTAAAGTACTAATTTAATTAAAATTTTAAAAGGATTTAATTTAAATGATTTAATTTTAATTTAATTTAATGATTAAGTCTTTTAGCATTTTAAATTTTGAATTTGGATTATCATTTTAATTAGGAATTAAATATTATTAAGGTGATTAATTTAGGGATTCTTAGATTAAAGAATAAATTTCTTCCCAATAATATCCCTATTTTAATAATTCTAATTTTTCATTATTCTTCCAAATTTAATTAATTATTTAATTAAGGTTTATTTTAATTACTTTCAAATTATTTGTTAGGTTTCTATCCTTTAATTACCTAAGTTTCAAACATCCAAAATCAATTTAGTATCAAATATTTTACCCACCCTTTTAATTAAACCTAAAATTTTTAATTATAGGTTAAAATTTTAATTATTATTTTGCCCTTTAAACTTACTAATTCCATAACTCACTAAATTGAGTTCAAATGAGTTTGAAATTTTTATGTAACATCACTCATATGTCAATTAAGACATTAGAGAAGAAAATGTGATTTTTGTGTATTTAATTTATTTATGTAATTATTTTTGGTAGAAAATAGAGATTTTCAAGGAAAATTAAATAACATGACCAAGGGAAAGTTTCTGTCCTTAAGAAAATTATGGGACATTCCTAATGACCAGAGAACCACTTGGACCAATTTTGGTGATTTTTTGAATTATATTATTTTTATTATAATTATTTTGAATTTTGGACTATTAATTAATTTAAAAATAAAATGAAGGTTGAAAAATGAATTTTATATTTTTCAAAAATCTCTCTGATTTCAAGGAAACCAAAGAATCAATTTTTATAATTTTCTGATTTTTCATTGATTTATTAGAATTATTTTAGTGGAAATGCTATAAAATATATATTTTTTTAATTTTAAAATTACCTTAAGGCTTTAAAATTTAATATCTCATCATAGAGACTTAAGAAAAATATGGGGTTTGTTCCTAAATGATTAAAATTCAAAATATGACATTTTGGTGAATTTTATTATTTTGTGATTTTTGTTATTTTTTAATTATTAAAATATTAAAATAATGCAAAAAATCAACTTTTTTAGAAAAATACAATTTTAATTTTTTTTAAATTCCACTGATATCAGAGATGTTCCAAAACCAATTTGGTAAATTTTTGAAAAGGATTTTGAAAGTTATGAATTTTCAAAGTTTAAGTTTGGCTAAATGGCTTAATCAACCCATTTGATAGGGCTAACCAAGTCCAATTGACTTCAAACTTTTATGGTGGATTCCTCTGATCCTAAAGGTCATTGGAGAATTGATTTCAAGTCAATTTGATGCATGATTAGCTCTTATTAATTAAGGTTCCATTTTGGGTGTTTAAGCCAATTAGGGTTATTACAAGTGAGTTAACTCAAAAACCATTTTTCCTAGGGTCCTCTGGTCATAAGAAACATCATTAAATTTTCCTAGAATTTATTTCACAACATGCTAATTATTAGAATTAAAATACTCAGAATATTGACCTAGAATTGAAAAAATCCATAACTCTTCATAGGGGTGGTCTCTGACTTTGGAGAATTCAGGGAATGTTCCCAAATTCAGAGGCGTCAAAAGCCCTATGGTCTCATGCCATGGTGAATTATATACATGCATGGAGAATTGAAATAGTGCAGAGAGTAAATAAATTATTAAAAATCAAATACTCAATGAAATTAAATGATTTCTTTTCCACATTATTCTCCTCTGTTCACTGAGCAAGAGGGTATTTTTATTTTATTTTTAGGATTTTCTTACACAAAGTTATGAATTTTCTAAGTTCTGGTAATTAAATAAATAAGAAAAATCCTAATTTCCTACTTATCCAGCGCGGCGCCCTGTCATCCTCGGCATATCCGAACGACCACGCGGCGCGCTCCCATTCGACGCCGCCATCTGAGTCAGCTGCCACGGGGCCAGCGGTTCATGTCCCGTTGCTCCATCCGGCGCGATCCTGACCGTCCGCTCGATACACGCGTGATCCAACGGCTCCTGGTCATCGTCTACGACTGGTGTGAACCCGTGACCGTCAACCTTCTAACCCTAATTTCTCACTCGATTCTCAATGGATTTTTGTGTTCTTATACTCTATGGATTCATCTTGAAGAGACGAACACATCCATACGGTAAACATGCATTGAAATTGATTCAAATTGAATGGAGAATCTTTGTCAGCTCGGGAAGAAGAGTGAGTTCATACCTTTGCTCAGAGAAGTGAAGCTTCGATCTGAGAGTTGTGTCACGTTCGATTGGGTCCAAGCAAGCTCCAGATGAAGTCCTCGGCTCGGTGAATTGTCCGGCATGATTTCGACCAAAGCCGATTACAAAGATTAGAGTCCGGAACGGATGGGTGGCCCGGAGAAGGGGCTTTGGCCGGTAAACTTCTTCTCTTGGTCCGGTGAAGGTGTAGGACCAATCAATTTGGGAATTGGCTCACTGTGGAGAAGTGTCCTGGTTTTGGGCTTGGATTTCAACTCTGAAATTGAGCTCACAGAGAGGAAATGGCAAGGGGATTTCAGTGGGGATCAAGTTCTCTATGTGTGGGGAATAGACTGGAATGATTTTGGCAGGGTTTCCTTAAGGTTGGTTCAACACCTCTTTCATGGCCGAGAGAGGTGGTGTTTAAATAGGAGAGGCTGGAGGGCCTCCCAGGGGGAGTTAGGGACTGGGATCAGCTGCTCTTTGCAAGAGAAGAACAGCTGCAATGGCCACTGGGCATGGGGCAACTCAGCAAGGAGGAATTTCAATGTTGGCTCACATGTGAGTTCTCGGGTGTGGTGTTTTCCGACGATCCAGGCGGCTGGCCGGCAGGCATGGGTCACCCTCAGGTCCAGGTGGGTCAGGGTTGGAGGTTTGTGCAGTCAATTGGGCCTTGCCATGTGTAAAGGGGGTGGCTTGGAATGGAATGGGGAAGAGGCCATTTTGGCTTGGTTTGGGTCAACCCAAGTGTTTGGGTTGGGTTCACCTCCCCATGACCTGGTTTTAGGCTGAGAGAATAAGTTAGGTCAGCTGGTCAAAGGTGGTGAGGTCTCTTTCTAAGAATATTTAGATTAAATTTAGGTTAAGGGGAATCATGGTTAAGGCTAATGTCTTTAGGAGATTAAGGAAAGAGTCTCCTCCTTTTGCCCAAAATGGCATGGTGACATGTAAAGAGCTCTCATGGCTTCCATGTGGCTCATGCATGGCTTCATGGCTTGCCTATGGCTTAGGATGGCTTGGCTTGATTTCATGGAAGTAGGATTTAGAAATTTTGGTACTTTGGTGGAGAATTTTCATGAATCTTGATTTGGAGTGGTTTAATGATGATCTTGAAACTTAGGGGTGATTTTGATTAAATGGATGATGAGGGGAAGTGTCATGTGGGCTTTAGGGTAGATTTTGGGCTCTTTGAAATGGTTTTAGATGGGCTTTTAAAGTGATTTAGGGAAGTGGGTTTTTGGATTTTAAAATGGATTTTAGGATGAAATTTTGGTAAAGGCTTGGGCCAAATAATTGTTGGGTTTGGTTTAGGGGTATGTCATGAATGATTTGAAATGAGTTTGGAATGATTTGGGTTTGAATTGGGTTGAATTTGGGCCTCTTTGGTAAATGGGCCAATGTAGGTCAAATTGGGTTAACTTGGGCCAATGTTGGGCTATGGTTGAAATTGATGTAAAATTAATGTTGGGAAATGTTTATGGGAGTGTTTCAAAGAGGTTTTGGCTTTGGTTGGGTTTTGATTTTGGGGTTTGGGTTTACTTGGGTTAGGTTTGGGTTTAGGTCAAAATTGGGCCTTTTAGCTTTGGGTTGAATTTGAGTGGGGTTTGGGTCTAAATTTTGGGTAAATCATGTTGGTGTTTTGTTTTTTGGGATGTTAAGGAAGGTTTAGAAAAGGTTTGGGGTTAATTGGAGTTGAATTGGGTTAGTTTGGGCTAAGTTTGGGTCATGGGTCCAAATTGGGCTTTAAGGTCAAAAGTGAAATTGGATTCAAATTCCAATCAAATTGGACTTAAATTTGGTCTAAATTGGTGTTGGGGATGTTGAATTGAAGTTTAGAATTGAATTGGACCAGAATTTGGGTCAATCGGGTAGGTTTGGCTTGACATCGGGTTCATTTTGGGTTAAAATGGGTCAAATCGGGATTTTGACAAAAGTGGGGTAAATTGACAAAATTGGCCCATGGTATAGTTGAACTAAATGAAATTGGGAATATTTGGGATTTTCTAAAATTTTCTGGGAATTTTCTGAATTTTTGGATTTTTTGGCTAAGAGGGGCATTTTGGGTATTTGGAGGGTATTGGGGGGTATTTTTGGAATTTTTGGTATTTTTGGCTATGAATGATCAATTTGAGTAATGTGGGAATGTTTAGGATTGTTCTTGAGGAATTTTGGGTATTTGGAGATTTTTTTGAAAAATTTGGGTAATTTCGACGGCTCTTGGGTAAAGTTAACGGGTGTAGGGTCCTGTGGGTCAAAAATTGAGAATTTAGAAAATTGAAGATTGGGTAAATGTAAGTGGAATGAAATCATTTTGGTTGAGCCATGAAGCCATATCAAGCCCACATGAGCCATGAAGGGACTCATTTGAGGCATTCACTATGTTGTTCCCAACCCTCTTAGCCAAGGGCTTAGGGGTTAAGGACAATCCATGTGCATCACCTCCATGAGTCAGGAGGTCAAGTTGGGTATGGGTGTAGTTTTAGGAGGTGTGTGAAAGTGTAGAGTATAAGTTTAGTGTGTGTGTAAGTCAGCCCTCACTGCACTAGTGCCACCTGTGGCGGTCCTAAGGCCAAAGAGTCCTATAGGAACTCATCCTTTAATCTTCTACATTTGATTTCAACCCTCTAGGTGATTAGGGATCTACAATCAAGTTTGTGGAGTTTGCAGGGAGTTTAAGAAGTGGTTTGAAATTCTAAAGGGTGGGTTCCACTTCTAGTCCTCTAAGATAATCAAAGGAAAAGCCTAAGGCTAGATCCTAAGTACTAAAGAGAGAAGAGAAGACCTCATCAAAAATGAGGTCAACAAACTCTTAAATAGAATATTAAGTGAAATGTCACTTCATTCATGAGGTAATCAAATACCCAAGTTCACTGAGCAAGAGACAAAGTTTAACTAAACTCTTGGATGATTAATTCACCTATGCAACTAAATTTACTTGGACTCAAAATGATCTCGGAAATATTGAAAAGATGTTTAGGACTCATCCTAAGCACTTTCTCAATATAATGTGATGTTTTAGAAGAACAATTAAATTTAATTGTTCTTTGATGAAGAAAATCATCCTTAAACCAAAACACAAGAACCTAGACGTCATAGGAGATGACTAGCAATAGGATTAGGAATTTGGTAGACAACCAAAACCCTTCCCTTAGCTTTACCTAAGTACTTGTTGAAATATTTAAATGCCTTAACATGTGTTTTAAGTGCAGCTTGGGATGACGGGAAGACCCTCCAGGTACGCTTTTATTTTATTGCAATTTAATTTATTGCAATTTACTTACATGCACTGTATTTTACTTTTCTTGCATGATAAATAAGACTGTTGCATGAAAACCAAAACCTTTAGGATAGTCCCTGAACTAAAACCAAAACTAAATTAAAAGTCACCACAAGATAAAACTCACTGCCAAAACATTCAAAATATAAAACAACTCAAAATTTAATCACAAATAGAACAACAAAACTACAATTGCAACTAAATTAAAACATCTCGTTGAATGATCGGGAATACCTCGGATGATGTAACCCACGTGTTGCTAACGGGATTTCCCACGGTCTAAATGGAAGTGTGGAACTCATTCAGTTGAGTTTAGCAAATTCATCTGAACTAAGTGAATTCAATGAAAATAACGGTGCCGGGATGACGGAACCGTGGGATCTTAATCGGTTTTGTTTAACAACTTTAAGATTTGTTTTAATTAAAATATTAAAAACACTTGGATTTTAAGATTTTCTCTAAACCAAAACACTTCTCTCATATTCTGATTTATGAATTCTAAAACTAAACCTCTGCAACAACAAGGAGCTCGGAGCATGGTGGGCAGCACGACCATCGTCATCAGCAAAACTCGGATCTACTTCAGTAAAACTTTCTTAGAATTAAATAACCAAGCCATAGGATTTCGAAGTAGTTTGCCTGGTGCGACATAAATCCTCAACTTCTCGTTAGACATCTGTATAATCATGTTATGCAAATTAAGCCCTAACTGGTCTTAGGACTCCGAAGATAGTCGTTCGATACGACATAAACCCTCATATCTTCGAGGCTATTTGTATGATCATATTTTACAAATATAAGTCCTAATTAACTAAAATTGGCAGGATTGCAATATTAAATAAATTCCCAAACAATATGATAGTTTGGGAAGTTGCCAAGATTCCTCTTGGATCCTCAGCTTCTCCTACTTTTCTTCCTTTGAACTCCTGAAACAAATTGTTCCGAATTTGAGCCATTCCCTATTGAAATTTCCAAAATTCAATACCTTAAAACCTTAAACATTGAAATTCTTGAGAGCAAAACCACTAATCATTATCGAGACTTTTCTTAAATGATTCCTGCCATTTAAGATGTAATTAACTATAGGGGCTTGCCCTTATAGGGAACTTTAAGAACCCAGGTAATATAAACCCTGCTTAATTCCTTTGTATTAAGCAGGGGGAACTTGTCAGCTTATAAAATTGGTTCGCAGACCAAATGGATGTCACAAATCTTCTAGTTTATTTAATCGAGCCCCATCGTCAAGCAGTGTGTCTATTCTTCGGGATAGATACACGGTTTGTGATGTGGTGCTCGTTTATATAAACTATTTGGGATGTGAGATCGGTTTGATTTTTCATAACTTAAAAATTTTCAAACTTAAAATTATTTTCAAAAATCAATTATTACTTTTCAAATTATATATCTAAATTAAATTAAAAATCCGCCGACAACTTTTATAGGCGACCTCCTTTTCAAAATACAACACAAATCTAAAAATATGCCAACAGTGGTCATCAAGAGCAAGTTAAAAGAAGATCACTTGTATGATTGAGATTTCTTTTTGAGCGATTAAGACACTTTAACCTTAAGATGAATCCTCTGAAATGTGCCTTTAGCGTCGCCTCTGAGAAATTCTTAGGATTTGTCGTCCGACATCGCAAAATTGAAATCGATCCGAAGAAGATTAAGGCCATCTTAGAAATGTTGCCTCCCTAGAATTTGAAACAACTACGATCATTCCAAGGGAAACTGGCATATCTTCGACGCTTTATTTCTAATTTGTCAAGTACGTGTAAGCCGTTCTGAGCATTAATTAAAAAGGACACCATATTTGTTTGGGAAGAAAAATGCAAGCGGGCCTTCGAAGATATTAAACGATATCTGATGACACCTCCTGTCTTAGCAGCCCCGATCTCGGGTCAACCTTTGATACTTTATACCGCGGCTTTAGATGATTCTCTTGGAGCCCTGTTAGCTCAGGTTAATGATGAGGGTAAAAAAACACTCTCTACTACTTAAGTCGTCTTTTAATTCCGACGGAAGTAAAGTATCCTTCGATTAAGAAGCATTGTTTGGCATTAATCTTTGCCGCCCAGAAGCTCAGACACTACATGCTTTCTCATAAGGTCAACCTTATTTCGAAGTTTAATCCATTGCAATACTTGATGACCCGTCCGACACTTTCCGGCAGTACTAGCCAGTTGGTCAATGATATTATTGCAATTTGATATAACTTTTGTTCCTCTTCGTGACGTAAAGGGACAAGTCCTAGCAGACTTCCTCACAACACACCCTTTACCGGCAGAATCACCTCTCAACGACGACTTGCAAGACGAATAAATAATGAGCTTAGAAGACCCCGATGATCAACGTTGGGAATTGTACTTTGACAGAGCATCATCAGCACAATGAGACGAAGAATTGCAAATGATAGTGCCCGGTAAGGCAAGAATCAGACTAATATTTATAACACTGGAGTGGGGGATATTAAGGTACTTCTACCACTTGATAGAACCGTGTATGAATAATGAAGCAGAATATAAAGCTCTTATAACCGGATTGAAGTTAGCCGTTCAGATGGGTATAACAGACATCAACATTTACGGTGATTCATAGTTGATCATACAACAGGTCGCTGGACAGTACAAAATTTTGAAGCCTAGACTCGAGGAGTATTTTCAGTATACAATGAAGTTGTTGGAGCAGATTCCAAACGTGACAATCTATAAGATTCCTTGAAAAGAAAATACCATTGTAGACGCTTTGGCCTGACTTGCAAAAGAGTTCACATGTCTACAGGAAGAATCAGTTGAAGCGACAGTTCAAGGATGACAGGCCCTATCGCAAATCAACATGGACACTTTGCGCAGACTGAAAAATGAAGAGACAACATGAAGTAGTGGTAGAAACTACGTAAGATCGGCGGCAGCCATTAATGTACTATTTGCAAACAGAAACCAACCGGACGATAAATCAGTAGCTCCATCGTATCAAGAAAAGAACTCCGTCATATGCCTTAATAAACAATACCTTATACAAAAGGTCTTTCGATCGTATGTGGCTAAGGTGCTCGAGTGAGTCCGAGGCTCGAGAGATTGTTAAAAAAGTGCACTCAGGACTTTATTACAGGCCCTCAATGATTCGGGTCCGCAGATGAAAATGAAGATTAAAAGACTACGGTATTACAGGCCCTCAATGATGACCGACTATATGAAAGTTGCTAAAAGTTGTCACCAGTGTCAAGTGCACGGAGTGGTTCTACACCAACCTCTGAATGTGCTACACCCAACAATCACCTCGTGGCTGTTCGAATGTTGGGGCACAAATATAGTGGGTCCCATAGAACCACAATCTTCTAAAGGACATCGCTTCATTCTTACAGCTACAAATTACTTTTCAAAGTGAGCAGAAGCAATACCACTTAGGGAAGTAAGACACACCACATGCTACAATTTTTCAAGAATCAATTGGTTTACCGTTTTGGGGTACCGCGCAGAATTATCTCTGATAATGGGTCTGCACTCAAGAGTACAAATATCAACAATTTTGTCAGAAGACACGGGATCGACTGGCGCTATTCAACGATCTACTACCAAGAGCAAACGGATTGGCCAAAGCATTTAATAAAACTATCGTTCAAATCCTAAAGAAAACTTTGAACGAGAACAAAATAAATTGGTACGAGAAGTATTAAAAGCCTTATGGGCCTACAGGACAACTTTCAGAACTCCTACTTAGTCTACACCCTATGCCCTGGTATATGGGTCCGAGGCCGTTCTACCGCTGGAAGTTCAACTGCCATCTCTCAGGATTGCTATCGCTAGCAAAATCACTACAGAAGAGAATGCCAGGTTAAGACTGGAAGAATTGGAAAGCTTGGAAGGAAGACGACTTTCAGCGCAGCAAAATCTGGAATTGCATCAAGCCAAGATGATCCAGGCCCACGATAAACTGGTCCGCCCAAGAACATTCAAAGTTGGTGACTTGGTTCTAGTTCTCAAGAGACATATTCTTGCACACCGCAAGATAAAAGGCAAATTTGAACCAACTTGGGAGGGGTCGTTCGTGGTCAAGACAGTCTACTCAGGAGATTCCTACCAACTTGTGAATTGCCGTGGAGAACGATCTATGCTTCCAATCAATGGACGATATTAAAAGAAGTGTTACACAACCTGTTGTTTCGAAGGATGAACTTTAAAAATGAAGTCTCATTCCTATAAACACGGGCATAGTAATCACTTAGTAATCGGGTCCGGATCAAAAATTAATTTAAAAAAATGAATAAAAAAATGTGTTAAAAAATGTGTGAAAGAAATTTTCTAAATAATAAAATTTGAACTTTCCTTTAAAATCAAATCTCATTCCTGATTTTCCCTTATCTTTTCCTATTTTGTTAAAACTCAAACAAAATAAATAAAAATTTTTATTAATGAATAAGTTTTCTTATTGTTCTCATTTTTGATACAACCCCCTGATTCCTTCCTCATTTTCGAAGGAAGATGTCGAACAAGCGGTTGATTCTAAACTTTAAGAATGGCGTGAGTTTAGCACTCAATGAAGAAAGGATGAAGTATGGGGCCGTGATTAAGATCGACTCTGATTTCACACAGGCTGGGTTACAATACAAGAAGCCCGATTGGACCCCGGTTGACCGGGATGAGTTCCGTGACCAGACAGTTGTGAAATTGGGTGGCACGAGTCAGTAGGCTACCGACAAGAAGAGAAAAATAAATGCCACCATATAACTGAAACAAACAAGAAAGTCAAGTCCATGATTACTACAGTAGAGGGCAGGCTTGTCAGCGTCTTGCCCACAGAAATTTGGGAGGTAAGATGAGCTACTCTCACTCCTACCCAGTGAAGAAACAAGAACCGCTGCATTCATAAGATGCTGAGCAAGCTAGCGGCGACCCAACATAAAGAAACAATTTCCACCATCAGTATAAGTACATTAAAGAAGCCGGTTCAGAAAGAGCCAGAAAAGAAAAGATCAGCCCCGAGGACAGAAGACAAGGAGAAGGAAATTTCATAGAAGTCAGAAACGAGACTCAGTGCACAGCGTCACGACACCCGGTCCCGAGGAACCGACAAGGATGCCTTAATGGAGACTATCCTCAGGACTGGTGTGTCTGCCTGACGCTGTGGCGCGGATTCTGTTTCTGACTTCTTTGAAATTTTCTTCTCGTTGTCTACTGTCCTCGGGACTGATCTTTTCTTTTCTGGCTCTTTCCGAACCGGCTTCTTTAATGTACTTATACTGATGGTGGAAATTGTTTCTTTATGTTGGGTCACCGCTAGCTTGCTCAGCATCTTATGAATGCGGCGGTTCTTGTTTCTTCGTTGGGTAGGCAGACACACCAGTCCTTGGTCAGGCAGACACACCATGTGTCTCACTATTTAGACATGGATTTTGACAGACATTTTTGGAGAAACCTACAAGGATCCTACGCAGTCTATTTTGGATTTGTATGGATTTTTTAAATGATTGGTTTTTAAGGAAAAGATCATCATTAAATATGTTTTGGATCAGCTGTATGATGTATTTTCAGCAATTTAAATGGAAACGACCATGTCATATTTTGCCTTCATTTCTTGCGTGCAAATTGACTAGGAACGCCATTAAGTTGAATGAGCCCTGAATGAAGAACGATTAAAAAAAAAAGAAGAAAAAAAAAAGAAATATAAATGAAAACTCCTTCAAAAATTTAAATGTCAAAAAAAATTCCAAACGAACATAAACTCTAACCAAACAAAAATAAAATCGAATCACCAAAACAAACAAAATAAATCTCAACCTCGAATTGAATTCCGATCTGAATCCTTCCATTCAAATCTTTCAATTGTTCTTCAAGTCAAACTCCTTTTGAAACTCCTCTGAAGTTCAAATTCTTTCCTCGACTTATCGTTAGGTCGAGTCTTTTCAACTCGGTACGTTTACTAGTTCCTTTCAAATCTTTTCTCTGTGTGTTAGAGGATCGACTAGTTCTATTGACACGGAGCCACAAATTTTATTCGATTTGGTTCTGATGGCATGGAGCTGGGTCCCTCCTCACAAGGATCTCCTTTTCAAGAGACCCTTCGAGCGGGATTTGAGACACCCTCATACCCGCTTTCAAACTGATTTTCTCAAAATTCAAACTTCAAACTTTTCAACCATTTCAAATCCTGAGGCTGGAGCTTAAATTCCAGTTCTCATTTCAAATCTTGAGGTTGGAGCCTAAATTCCAGTTCCCATTTCAAATCCCGAGGCTGGTACCTAAATTCTAGTTCTCACATTTCGAGGTTGGTACCTAAATTCCGACTCTCTTTCTGAGATTGACATCGAAATTTCAATTCTCTCTTTCGAGGTCAGTACCTAAATTCTGACTCTCAACCCTTCCGAGATCGGTACCTAAATTCTGATTCTCAACTTTCGAGACTGGTACCTAAATTCCAGTTCTCATTTCGAGATCAGTACCTAAATTTTGATTCTCATCCTTTTAGCTTGGTACCTAAATTTCAATTCTCAACTTTCGAGACTGGTACCTAAATTCCAGTTCTTATTTTGAGATCAGTACATAAATTCTGATTCTCATCTTTTTCGATCGGTACCTAAATTTTGATTCTCAACTTTCGAGACTGGTACCTAAATTCCAGTTCTCATTTCGAGATCAGTACTTAAATTCTGATTCTCATCCTTTTCAATCGGTACCTAAATTTCGATTTTGAACTTTCGAGACTGGTACCTAAATTCTAGTTCTCATTTCAAGATCGTACCTAAATTCTGATTCTCATCCTTTTCGTTCAGTACCTAAATTCTTATTATCACTTCGAGGCCTGTATTTAAATTCCAGTCCTCACCCCCTTTCCAATTTTAACTCTGCATTTGTTAACTCCAAAGTCACGTTCATCAAAATTTCAAAACTCAAAATCAAAAATAAAAAATCAAAATCAAAGATCAAAATCAAAATCAAAATTTGAAACATTGATCTAAATCAATCTTAAAATCAATTAAATTGAAAACACACCTCTTAATCCCCAGCGAGAATTCTGGAATCTTCAGTTTTAAAGATTTACCTGATACTCCCCAGCGGAAACTTTCTCTAATATTTCTCTATTTTGATCTAAGGGTGTGACCTTGGAACACTTGTGTTGGTTTATTGATCTATTCGGTCAATGCCAATACGCACTGCGTGCCTGGTTAGCACAACACACCTATTGGGGGTCCATTTGTTGACCTCATTTTTGGTGAGGTCCTTCCTTCCTTTTAGTGCTTAGGATCTAGCCATAGGTTCTTCTCCTTGACTATCCTAGAAGACTAGAAATGAAACCCACCATTTAGAAATTCAACCAAATCTAAACTCTCTTTAGAATCCTACATGGATGGTCATCAACCTCCAAATTACTTGGAAGGTTAGGACCAATGTGTAGAAAGATCAGGTTGAGTTCCTATAGGATGGTCAAGCCTTAGGATAACCCTGGGTGGCCTAGTCTTGGTGAGGTCCAGCTCGCACACACCACATTGTTGCACATGCTTGAACCCTAAATCACTCACACTTAACCTAGCCTCCTGACTCTTTTAGGAGACTCATATGGATGGACCTCAACCCTTAGTTCTTGGCTAAGAGGGTTAGAAACAACATATTGAGTGCCTAAAATGAGCCCTCTCATGGCTCTTGTGAGCTTAAGATGGCTTCATGGCTCAACCAAAATGATTCCATGTTACTCACCTTGAGCCAATCTTCATTTTTCCAAAATTTTAATTTTTGACCCACGGGGCCCTAAACCCACCAAATTACCCAATTACCCCTTTAAAATCTCAAAATTCCATAAATTACCTAAAAATTCCCAAAATTCACCAAATTCATTCCAAGTTGTTCCCTACTATCCAATTTGACCAAAATTACCCAAATCTAACAAAAATTTCAAAATTCCCAAAATACCACCAAAATTACCAAAATGCCCTTCATAGACAAAAATTTCAAAAATTCCAAAAATCCAAAAAAATTTCAAAATGTTCCAAAAATTCTTAATTTCATTTTCTTCAACTACACCATAGCTCAATTTTGTCAAATTAATCCAATTTGGCCAAGTAATCCAATTTAATTTATTTTTAACCCAAACTTAACCCAATTGAGCCCAATGTCAACCAAATTAACTCCAATTTTCTCCAAATAAAACTTCAGACCTTCATAAAACTCCCACAAACCAAAAATTTTGTTAAGTTGACCCCAATTTGATCCCAAGCTTTTTTTAAAATTGTTCAAAACCCAAAAATTCAACTTTCCCCAATTAACCCTCATGACTCAAGCCACCCAAATCAAACCAAAAACTCCTCAATTTTCTCCAAAGTAAATTCCAAAATCTTCCTAACACCCCCATAAACATTTTGCAACATTAATTTTATATCAAATCCAAAAATAGCCCAACTTTGACCAAAATTCCCCAATTTGACCCATTTTTGACCCTATTATTAAAATACCCAAATTGAACTCAATTCAACTCCAAATCACCCCAAATTTGTTTCAAACTATTTATAACACATTCCTAAATCAAACATAGCATTTATTTGACAAAAATTTTGACCAAAGCTCACCCAAATTCCTTTGGACCCAAAAGCCCAATGTTGGCCTAAAAGTCCAAATCTCCTTCAAATTGAATCACAGGACCAATCTAAATTCCTAAAATAACTTGCAATCAAATTTTAACTTGTCCAAAATCAAATTCAATCATTTTCAATTCATTTTGATGAACCCATAATCAATTTAAAAAATCAAAATCATTACATGCATGTTAAAGGCTCATACCCATGTGCATGTTTAAAAGCCCATTAATTTAATTTCAAATGCACAAATTTGAGCCCACACGTCATAATTCCCTTCTATTAGCATTTCACGGCATTTTATTTATCATTTCATGGCATTTAAACCAACTTCTCATGGCATCATACCAACCTTCCACGCATGTACATGGCTCTTTATCCAAATATGGTATGTTGGCATTATTTTTTGAAATTCATGAAAATTTAAAATGCCATTTGCATGAAACTTTGCCATGACCCCATACATACCATGCCATGACATATGGAACCATCTCGTGGGCATACAAAGTCAAATTTGCCAAAATGGGCAAGGGGAGGTGACCTCTCCTTCTCCCCTCATATCAATTTTCCTTCACTTCTAAGCACTCAAATCCAATCCCAAACTTCCATGGCAGCCTCTCAAACCCACCTAAACTCTTCCTTGGACTTTAAACCTTGCTCCAAACACTTTGGGCAAAGGTTTAGCCAAGTGACCAAGGGTTTAACCCAAGTCTAGCCAACTTACCCAAACCTCCAATTCACATTGGATTTTCACCTCCCTCTCCCCACTCACCAATTCCACTATATATATCTAAAAAAAATGCTTGCTACCTCACCCCTTCATAAGCTACACATACCCCACCAACAAAAGCACTTCTTCCTTCTTCGTCTCCCTAGGCCGAGGTCCTATCCCGTTCCAGCTAGCCTCTCCCTCTCCAACGAAGGAGATCAGAGCAAGCGCAGTGGGCAGCATGACCATCTTCGTCAGCTTAATTTTTTCCTTACAAATAAATAACAAAGCCTTAGGATTTCGAGATCTTTTGCCTAGTGTAACATAAACCCTCATTTTATCTCTTTAGATGCATAATCATGCCATGCAATTTAAGCCCTAACTCGTCTTAGGACTCTGAGGTAGTCGTTTGGTATGACATAAACCCTTATATCGTGAGGCTATTTGTATGATTATATCATACAAATATAAGTCCTAATTAATTAAAATTGGCAAGATTGTAACATCAAATAATATCTCCTCAAATTCAAGCTAAATAAATAGGATAGTTGGGAAGTCACTGAGGTTCTCGTCGTATCCGTGACATCTCCTACCTTTCTTCCATTGGATTCCCAAAATAAGATGTTCCAAATTTGATCCAATCCCTTTTGAAATTCCAAAATCAAATCCTTTGAATGCTTGAACTTTGAAATTCTTGAAAGTGAAACCACTGATCTTTATCGAGATTTTTCTTTAGTGTCTTCAGACATTTAAGATGTAATTAACTATAAGGGCTTGCACTTATAGGGAACTTTAAGAATCAAGGTAATATAAACCTTGCTTAATTCCTTATATTAAGCAGGGGAACTTGTCGTCTTATAAAATTGGTTCGCAGACCAAACATATGTCATAAAATTACTATTTTATTTAATCGATGTCGGCATATTTTTAGGTTGTGTGTTTTATTTTTAAAAGGGGGTCGCCTAACAGAAGTTGTCGGCGAATTTTTAATTTAATTTAAATAAATAATTTTGAAAAGTAGTATTTGATTTTGAAAATAATTTTAAATTTGAAGGTTTTAAGATATGAGATTAAACCGATCTCACATCCCGAAATAGTTTACATAAACGAGCACTACACCACAAACCGTGTATCTATCTCTAAGGATAGACACACTGCTTGACGGTGGGGCTTGATTAAATAAACTAAAAGATTTGTGACATCCGTTTGGTCTGCAAACCAATTTTATAAGCTGACAAATTCCCCCGCTTAATATGAAAGCATTAAACAGGGTTTATATTACCTGGGTTCTTTAAAATTCCCTATAAGGGCAAGCCCCTATAGTTAATTACATCTTAAGTGATGGGAATCACCTAAGAAAACTCTCGATAATAATCAATATTTCTGCTCTCAAGGATTTCAAAGATTAAGTTTTCAAGGGATTGAATTTTGGAATTTCAATAGGGAATGGATCAAATTTGGAACATTTTGTTTTGGGAATCCAAAGGAAGAAAATTAGGAGAAATCACGGATTCGATGCGAACTTCGGTAATTTCCTGACTATCCTATTGTTTGGCTTGAGTTTAGGAAAGTCCTAATATTTATTTAAATGTTTTGATCTTGCCAATTTTAATTAATTAGGGCTTATATTTGTATGATAAAATCAAACAAATAGCCTCGAAGATGTGAGGGTTTATGTCGTATCAGACGACTACCTCGGAATCCTAAGACCGGTTAGGGCTTAATTTGCAATGCAAATGCCTAACAAAAAAGTTGAGGATTTATGTTGCACTAGGCAAACTACCTCGAAGCCCTATGGCTTTGTTATTTAATTCTAGGAAAGTTTTGCTGAAGTAGACTCGAAGTTTTGCCGATGACGATGGCCGTGCTGCCCACCATACTCCGAGCTCCTTGTTGTTGCAGAGGTTTAGTTTTAGAAATCATAAATCAGGGGATGAGAAAAGTGTTTTGGTTTAGAGAAGTCTTAATTTCCAAGTGTTTTTGTATTTTAATTAAAACAAATCTTAAAGTTGATTATAATGACACCGGTTAAGATCCCACGGTTCCATCCTTCCGGCATCATTATTTTTATCGGATTCACTTAGTCCAGATGAATTTGCTAAACTCAACTTAATGAGTTCCACACTTTCATTTAGACCGTGGGAAATCCCGTTAGCAACACGTAGGTTACATCATCCGAGGTATTCCCGATCATCCAACAGGACGTTTTAATTTAATTGTAATTGTAGTTTTGTGTTCTGTTTGTGATTAAATTTTGAGTTGTTTTATATTTTGAAATGTTGTGGCGGTGAATTTTATCTTGCAATGACTTTTAACTTAGTTTTGGTTTCAGCTTTAGGGACTATCCTAAAGGTGTGGGTTTTCATGCAATGATTGTTTATCATGCAAGAAAAGTAAGTGCGATGATATTAATGAAATTGCAATAATGTAAATTGTAAGAAAGTAAATTGCAATAAAATAAAAGCGTACCTGGAGGGTCTTCCCGTCATTCCAAGCTGCACTTAAAACACAATTAGAATATTTAAGCAAGTTCCTAGGTAAAGCTAAGGGAAGGGTTATGGTTTTCTACCAAATTCCTAATCCTATAGCTAGTCATTTCTTATGACGTCTAGGTTCCTTGTGTTTTTGTTTGAAGACGATTTTCTTCATCAAAGAACAATTGAGTTCAATTGTTCTTATAAACATCCTATCATATTGAGAAAGTGTTTAAGAAGAATCTTAAACATCTTTTCAATATTTCTAGGATTGTTTTAAGTCCAAATGAATTTAATTATATAAATGAATTAATCGTCCGAGATTCAAGTTTTGTTATCTTGCTCGGTGAACTAGGACATTTGAATATCCTATGGTGAAGTAACATTTCATTTAATATTCTGTTTAGGAGTTATGATAACTAAAGCTTTTGAGGGTAAATTGGTGTTCAAATGATTTGTGATTTAATTTAATTTCAATTAATTTGGAATAGTGTTCAAGTTATTTTAGATTTATTTTGAATTCTTTATGTCTTTGGCGATGTTATATTTAATTCAACTTAATTTAATATAATTTAATTTAATCTTTAATTTAATTTAATTCAATTTAATTCAATTTAGTTTGATTTGATGTTACATTAAATTAATTTGATTCGATTTAATTTTAATTTAATTTGATTTAATTTAATTTAATTTAGTTTAATTTAATTTAATTTAATTTAATTTATTTTAATTTAATTTTTAATTTAATTTAATTTTATTTAATTTAACTTAATTTAATTTGATTTTATTTATTTAATTTAATTTAATTTAATTTATTCATTTAATTTATTCATTTAATTTAATTTAATTTGTTTATTTAATTTAATTTAATTTAATCTTTAATTTAATCCAACTTTTAATTTTAATTTAATTTAATTTAATTTAATTTAATTTATTCATTTAATTTAATTTAATTTGTTTATTTAATTTAATTTAATCTTTAATTTAATTCAACTTTTAATTTTAATTTAATTTAATTTAATTTAATTTAATTTAATTTACTTAATTTAATTTAATTTTTAATTTAATTTTATTTTTAATTTTAATTGAAATTTTAAAAGAGTTTAATAATTTAATTTTAGTTTAATGATTAAGTCTTTTGATATTTTGAATTTGAGTTATCATTTTAATTAAGAATTGAATATTAATGGGATGATTAATTTAGGGATTTTTAAATTAAAGAATAAATCTCTTCCTAATAATATCCCTATTTTAATAATTCCAATTTTATTATTCTTCCAAATTTAATCAATTATTTAATTAAGGTTTAATTATTTTAAAATTGTTTAATGGGTTTCTACCCTTTAATTATTTAAATTTCAATCATCCAAATCAGATTAGGATCAAATATTTTACTTATTAATTTTTTTTTAAACCTAAAGTTTTAATTAAGGATTAAAATTTTAATTACCACTTTACCCTTTAAGCTTAATAATTTCATAACTCACTAAATTGAACTCAAATGAACTTGAAATTTATATGTGACTTCACTTATATGTCAATAAAGACATGAGAGGAGAAAATGTGATTTTTCTGTATTTAAGTTATTTATATAATTATTTTTGGTAGAAAATAGAGATTTCCAAGGAAAATTTAATAACATGACCAAGGGAAAGTTTCTGTCCTTAAGAAAATTAGGGGACATTCCTAATGACCAGAGAACCACTTGGACCAATTTTGGTGATTTTTTGAATTATATTATTTTTATTATAATTATTTTTAGTTTTGGAATATTAATTAATTTAAAAATAAAATAAATGTGGAAAAATGAATTTTATATTTTTTAAAAATCTCTCTGATATCAAGGAAATCAGAGAATCAAATTTTGCAATTTTCTGATTTTTCTACGATTTATTATAATTATTTTAGTGAAAATGCTAGAAAATACATTTTTTTAATTTTAAAATTACCCTAGAGCTTTAAAATTTAATATCTCACTAAATAGACCTAAGAAAAATATGGGGTTTATTCCTAAGTGATTAAAATTCAAAATGTGACATTTTGGTCAATTTTATTATTTTTGTGATTTTTATTATTTTTTAATTATTAAAATATTAAAATAATATTAAAAATCAACTTTTTTAGAAAATTGAAATTTTAATTTTATTAAATTCCCCTGATATCAGAGAGACTCCAAAACCAATTTGGTGAATGTTTGAAAGATATTTTGAAAGTTATGAATTTTTAAAGTTTAAAATGGCTAAATGGCTTAATCAACCCAATTAGTAGGGCTAACAAAGTCCAATTGACCTCAAATTTTTATGGTGGGTTCCTCCGATCCTAAAGGTCAGTGGAGAATTGATTTCAAGTCAATTTGTTGTATGGTTAGCTCTAATTAATTAGAGATTCATTTTGGGTGTTTAAGCCAATTAGGGTTGTTTTAAATGAACTAACTCAAACCTATTTTTTCTGTGGTCCTCTGGTCATATGGAACCGTCGACCTCATTTTCGATGAGGTCTTCCCTTCTTCTTTTTAGTGCTTAGGATCTAGCCTTAGGCTTTTCCTTCGACTATCTTAGAGGACTAGAATTGGGACCCACATTTTAGAAATTTAAACCACTTCTAAACTCCCCGCAAACTCCACAAACTTGACTATAGACCCCTAATCACCTAGAGGGTCGAAATCAAATGCGGAAGTTTAAAGGATGAGTTCCTATAGGACTCTTTGGCCTTAGGACCGCCTCGGTGGCCTCGGTCTCAGTGAGGGGGCCGACTTACACTACACCTACACACTACACTCCCACACACCTCCTAAAACTACACCCATACCCAACTTGACCTCCTCGACTCATGTAGGTGATTCACATGGATGGTCCTTAACCCCTAAGCCCTCAGGCAAGAGGGTTAGGAACAACATAGATGAATGCCTCAAATGAGTCCTTTCATGGCTCATATGGGCTTGAAATGGCTTCATGGCTCAACCAAAATGATTTCTTTCCACCTAAATCCACCCAATCTTCAATTTCCCAAATTTTCAATTTTTGACCCCTAGGCCCTACACCTACTAAACCTACCCAAAACCTCAAACCCAAATTTTTGCAAAATTTCCAAGTTACCTAAAATTCTTTAAAATTATTCCCAAACATTTCTACACCACTCAAATTGACCATCTATATCCAAAAATACCAAAGATTCCAAAAATACCCCCAATACCCTCCAAATACCCAAAATACCCTTCTTGGCCTAAAAATCCAAAAATTCAGAAAATTCCCAGAAAATTCCAGAAAATCCTAAATATTCCCAATTTCATTTTGTCCAACTACACCATGGGCCAATTTTGTCAATTTACACTACTTTTGTCAAAACCCCCGATTTAACCCATTTTAACCCAAAGTGAACCCAATGTTAAACCAAACCTACCCAATTGACCCCAATTTTGGTCCAATTCAATTTTAAACTTTAATTCAACATCCCCAATACCAATCTAGACCAAATCCAAGTCCAATTTGATTGACATTTGGATCCAATTTCACTTTGGGCCTTAAAGCCCAAATTTGGACCCATGACCCAAACTTAGCCCAAACTAACCCAATTCAACTCCAATTAACCCCAAATCTTTTATAAACCTTCCTTAACATCCCCATAAACAAAACACTAACATGATTTGCCCAAGATTTTGACCCAAACCCCACTCAAATTCAACCCAAAATCAAAAAGCCCCAATTTTGACCTAAACCCAAACCTAACCCAAATAGGCCCAAACCTCAAAATCAAAACCCAACCAAAGCCAAAACCTCTTTGAAACACTCCCATAAACATTTCTCAACATTTATTTTACATCAATTTCAACCCTAGCCCAACATTGGCCCAAGTTAGCCCACTTGACCTACATTGGCCCATTTACCAAATAAACCCAAATTCAACCCAATTCAAACCCAAACCACCTTAAATCTATTTCAAATTATCCATGAAACATCCCTAAACCAAAACCAACAACTATTTGGCCCAAACTTCTACAAAAATTCCCATCCATGAACACATCCTTAAACTTAAAAGCCCACTTCCCTTAAACCTTCTTAAAAGCCCATCTTCATTAAATTTTAAAAGCCCAAATCATCCTAAAGCCCACATGACACTTCCCCTCATCATCCATTTGATCAAAATCACCCCTAAGTTTCAAAATCATCAATTAAACCATTCCAAATCAAGCCACATGTCAAATTACCCCCTAAATGTCAAAAATTTCTAAAACCCTTTTCATGAAACAAATCAACCTTTTCCCAAGCCAAATGAAGCCATTAACAAGCCATTCTCAAGCCACATGAAGCCATGAGGGCTTTGACTTGTCATTAGTCCATTTATGGCAAGAAGAGGGGGTTCTTTCTTAAACCTCCTTTAACCCTTTTTTACCTTAATCATGTCACACACTAAACCATGTTTAGCCACCTCATCATGGATGGAGACTTCACCACTCCTTCTAAGCCGACCTACATGATTCCCTCAGCTCAAAATCGAGCTTGGAAGGGTGCACCAAGCCCAAAATGGTGGGTTGACCCAAACCAAGCCAAAGTGAGCCTTCTCCCATTCCATTTAAATCAAACTCCTTTACACATGTCAAACCTCGATTGATCGCACAAGCCTCCAGCCCCGACCCACCCGAGCTTCGAGGGTGACCCGACCTCGGCCGGCCGGCCACCCGATCGCACGGAAAACACCATGCCCGAAACCTTGGGAGGAGCCAAATTTTGGAATTCCACCTTGCTGAGTCGCCTCACTCCAAATGGCCATTGCAGCTGTTCTTCTCCTCACCAGAGCAGACGATCCCAACCATTAAACTCCCCGGAGAGCCTCCGCCCATGCCTATTTAAACCCCTCACCCTCTCGGCCAAAGGAGGTGCTGAACAAAAACCTTAAGGAAACTCGCCAAAATCACTCCGGATCACTCTCCACACATAGAGCACCCGATCCCCACCGAATTCCAGCCTCGATTCCCTCTAGCGAGCCCGATTTCGAGCTCAAACTTTAGCCCAAAACCAGGACACTTCTTCACAGTGAGCCAATTCCCAAATTGATTGGTCCTACACCTTCACTGGACCAAGAGGAGAAATTCCCCACTGAAAGCCCCATCTCTAGGCCACCCAGTTGTTCCAGCCTCCAAGCTTTGTGATCGGCTGTGGTCGAAGTCCAACCTAGACAAGTCACCAGACCAGGAGACTTCATCTGGAGCTTACTAGGATCCAATCGAAGGTGTAACAACTCTCAGATCGAAGCTTCACTTCTCTGAGCAAAGGTATGGACTCCCTCTTCTTCCCGAGTTTCCAGAGATTCTCATTTTAATTTAAGTCAATTTAAATGCATGTTTACCGTATGGATGTGTTCGTCTCTTCAAGACGAATCCATAGAGCATAAGAACACGAAAATCCGTTGAGAATCGAGTGAGAAATAAGGGTTAGAAGGTTGACGGTCACAGGTGCACACCGGCCGTAGACGATGACCGGGAGCCGTTGGATCGCGCGTGTATCGAGCGGACGATTCGGATTGCGCCGAACCGGGAATGTTACGTGAACCGCGGGGCCCGGGACGGATGACTCGGATGGCGGCGCCCAATCACAGCGCGACACGTACCCCTTCGGAGTCGCTCGATGTTTCGCCGGCGCCGCGTGGATAAGTAGATAAATAGGGTATTTAATGTATTTATTAAATATCGAAACTTTAAAAATTCATATCTTTGTGTAGAAAAATCACAAAAATAATCCAAAATTATCCTCTTACTCGGTAAACAGAGGAGAATAATGTGGAAAAGAAATCATTTAATTTCATCAAGTATTTTATTTTTTATAATTTATTTACTCTCTGCATACATTTAATTCTCCATGCATGTATACAATTCACCATGGCATGAGACCATAGGGCTTTTGAAGCCTCTGAACTTGGGAATATTCCCTGAATTTTCCAAGGTCAGAGGCCATCTCTGTGAAAAGTTATTTATTTTTCAAATGCATGTTGCTGTTTTGAGTATTTTAATTCCAAAAATTAGCATGTTGTGAAATAAATTCTAGAAAAATTTGGTGATGTTCCTTATGACCAGAGAACTCTAGGAAAAATGGGACTTGAGTTAATTCACTCAGAACAACTCTAATTAGCTTAAACACCCAAAATAGGTCTTTAATTAATTAGAGTTAACCAAGCATCAAATTGACTTGAAATCAATTCTCCACTGACCTTTAGGATCAGAGGAATTCACCATAAAAATTTGAGGTCAATTGGACTTGGTTAGCCCCACTAATTGGGTTAATTAAGCCACTTAGCCATTTTAAACTTTAAAAATTCATAACTTTTAAAATACTTTTCAAAAATTCACCAAATTGGTTTTGGAGCCTCTCTGATATCAGGGGAATCTAAGAAAATTAAAATTTCAATTTTCTGAAAAAGTTGATTTTTAATAATATTTTAATATTTTTAATAATTAAAAAATAATAAAAATCACAAAAATAATAAAGTTCACCAAAATGTCACATTTTAAATTTTAATCACTTAGGAACAAATCCCACATTTTTCCTAGGTCTATTTAGTGAGATATTGAATTTTAAAGTTTTAAGGTAATTTTAAAATTAAAAAAATGTATTTTCTAGTATTTTCACTAAAATAATTATAATAAATCATAAAAAAATCAGAAAATTGCAAAATTTGTTTCTCTGGTTTCCTTGATATCAGAGAGATTTTTGAAAAATATAAAATCCATTTTTCAACATTTATTTTATTTTTAAATTAATTAACACTCCAAAACTCAAAATAATTATAATAAAAATAATATAATTCAAAAATCACCAAAATTGGTCCAAGTGCTTCTCTGGTCATTAGAAATGTCCCCTAATTTTCTTAAGGACAGAAACTTTCCTTTGGTCATGTTGTCAAATTTTCCTTGAAAATCTCTATTTTCACCAAAAATAATTATATAAATAAATTAAATACAGAAAAATCACATTTTCTCCTCTCATGTCTTTATTGACATATAAGTGAAGTCACATAAAAATTTCAAGTTCATTTAAGTTCAATTTAGTGAGTTATGAAATTATTAAGCTTAAGGGGTAAAATGGTAATTAAAATTTTAACCCTTAATTAAAACTTTAGGTTTAATAAAAAATCAACGAGTAAAATATTTGATCTTAATCTGGTTTGGATGATTGAAATTTAAATAATTAAAGGGTAGAAACCCATTAAATAATTTTAAAATGATTAAACTTTAATTAAATAATAGATTAAATTTGGAGGAATAATAAATTGGAATTATTAAAATAAGGGATATTTATTAGGAAGAGATTTATTCTTTAATTTAAAAATCCCTAAATTAATCATCTCATTAATATTCAACTCTTAATTAAAATGATAATTCAAATTCAAAATATTAAAAGACTTAAAATCTCAATTAAAATTATAAATTAAAATTAAATTAAATAATTAAATTAAATTAAATTAAACAATTAAATTAAAATTAAATTAAATCAAATTAAATTAAAATTAAATTAAATAATTAAATTAAATTAAATTAAATTAAATTAAATTAAATTAAATTAAATTAAATTAAATTAAACAATTAAATTAAATTAAATTAAATTAAATTAAATTAAATTAAATAATTAAATTAAATTGAATTAAATTAAATTAAATTAAATAATTAAATTAAATTAAATCAAATCAAATTAATTAAACATCAAATCAAATTAAATTGGACTATATTAAATTAAATTAAAACTCAATCAAATTAAATTGAATTAAATATAACATCACCTAAGACATAAAAGAAATTAAATATAAAGCAACTTGAACACTATTCCAAATTTAAACCCTTTAACTTAAATCAAATCATTTGAATACTAATTTACCCTTGAAAGCTTTGATTATTATAACTCCTAAATGAAACATTAAATGAAGTGCTACTTCACTCATAAGATATTCAAATGTCTTAATTCACTTGAGCAAGTTAACAAAACTTGAAAACCTCGGACGATCGATTCATTTATATAATTAAATTCATTTGGACTTAAAACAATCCTAAAAATATTGAAAAGATGTTTAAGATTCTTCTTAAGCACTTCGTCAATATGATAGGATATTTATAAGAACAATTGGACTTAATTGTTCTTCGATGAAGAAAATCGTCCTCAAACAAAAACACAAAGAACTTAGACGTCATAGGAGATGACTAAGCTATAGGATTAGGAATTTGGTAGAAAACCATAACCTTTCCCTTAGCTTTACCTAGGAACTTGCTTAAATATTCTAATTGTGTTTTAAGTGTAGCTTGGGATGACGGGAAGACCCTCCGAGTACGCTTTTATTTTATTGCAATTTACTTCCTCGCAATTTGCTTTATTGCAGTATGCACTTTACTTTTCTTGCATGATAAAACAATCGTTGCATGAAAACCCACACCTTTAGGATAGTCCCTAAAACCGAAACCAAAACTAAGTTAAAAGTCATTGCAAGATAAAATTCACCGCCACAACATTTCAAAATATAAAACAACTCAAAATTTAATCACAAACGGAACACAAAACTACAATTGCAACTAAATTAAAACGTCCCGTTGGATGATCTGGAATACCTCGGATGATGTAACCTACGTGTTGCTAACGGGATTTCCCACGGTCTAAATGAAAGTGTGGAACTCATTCAGTTGAGTTTAGCAAATTCATCTGGACTAAGTGAATCCGATAAAAATAATGATGCCGGAAGGATGGAACCGTGGGATCTTAACCGGTGTCGTTATAATCAACTCTAAGATTTGTTTTAATCAAAATACAAAACACTTGGAAATTAAGACTTCTCTAGACCAAAACACTTTTCTCATCTCCTGATTCATAATTTCTAAAACTAAACCTCTGCAACAACAAGGAGCTTGGAGCATGGTGGGCGACACGGCCATCGTCATCGACAGAAACTTGAACCTACTTCAAGCAAAATCTTCTTAGAATTAAAACAACAAAGCCATAGGATTTCGAGGTAGCTTGCCTAGTGCAACATAAATCCTCAACTCTTCGTTAGGCATTTGCATTGCAAATTAAGTCCTAACCGGTCTTAGGATTCCGAGGTAGTCGTCCGATACGACAATAAACCCTCACATCTTCTAGGCTATTTGTTTGATTTTATCATACAAATATAAGCCCTAATTAATTAAAATTGGCAAGATTGAAATACTAAATAAACATTAGGACTTTCCTAAATTCAAGCCAAACAATAGGATAGTCGGAAAATTACCGAAGTTCACTTCGAATCGGTGATTTCTCCTACCTTTCTTCCTTTGAATTCACAAAACAAAATGTTCCAAATTTGATCCATTCCCTATCGAAATTCCAAAATTCAATCTTTGAAAACTTTAAACTTTGAAATTCTTGAGAGCGTAATTATTGGTTATTATCGAGAGTTTTCTTAGGTGATTCCCGTCACTTAAGATGTAATTAACTATAGGGGCTTGCCCTTATAGGGAATTTTAAAGAACCCGAGTAATATAAACCTCGTTTAATGTTTTCATATTAAGCAGGGGAATTTTGTCGGCTTATAAAATTGGTTCGCGGACCAAACGGATGTCACAAATCTTCTAGTTTATTTAATCGAGCCCCACCGTCAAGCGAGTGTGTCTATCCTTAGGGGTAGATACACGGTTTGTGGTGCGGTGCTCGTTTATATAAACTATTTGGGATGTGAGATCGGTTTAATCTCATATCTTAAAACCTTCAAATTTAAAATTATTTTCAAAATCAAATACTACTTTTCAAATTATTTATTTTAATTAAATTAAAAATTCGCCGACAGCTTCTGTTAGGCGACCCCCCCTTTTAAAAAATATCACACAACCTAAAAAAAATATGCCGACAGATTTCTGGCGACTCCGCTGGGGACAATTCCTCTCTCCATTATAATCAAATAATTCTGCTTTCAAAAATCGGTAGTGTATCCATGTCCCTAATGGATCAAACTACCCTTCTTTCCGTTGGAATACTATGTTCATTTCTATCTTGAACAAGTATAGCCAACATTCTCTCGGATTTAGGAGCCATCTGTTTAGACACCCCTAAACGGAGAGGTTCCGAGATCCTTTTACCTCATTTCTGAGGTGGGGTGGACCCCAATAGGTGTTAGTTTAGGAATGATCCTTCGAGTCGGAAAGTCTTGCTTAAGACTTTCTTTTCCTTTCTGAATCGGATTCCTTACCTTCTCTACACCTTTGAACATTCCGTTCTAAATAAACAAACCCTCTAATAAGTGATTCTTTTAACAAATGATTCTTTTTTATAAATACATGAACAAAGAATGAGTTCGGACTCTTTTCAATTCCTTTCTGTCCTCGAAGAAAAGAAGCATAACTTGGGACCGACAACCGAGTCTACCTTGCGAAATGGAAGCCCCGAAGCCGATTTTCTCCTTCACCAACGTGATCGGACTTCGCCGTCATAAGGATGAGCTGCCCAACAATGGGGTCATCCGATTTGGACGAGGATTCGAAACTACGAACGTCGAGGTCACCGACGTCTCCCTCTTTGCAGCTAACGAACAAGGTATCCGAAGCCGAGGAACCACCGCTCGAGTTCGACCTTAGGTCGACCCGAGAGTTTCCTCCCCTGCAAAGGGTCCCGACTAGGAGGAATCTTGCCGTCCGCGAGGAGGACTGTTCTTACTACCCCCATCGGTCTAGTTGTTTCCGCACCTACCCCGACTTCACGCAAATCAAAGGGAAAGAAATCCGAACTATGGTAAACCTGTTACACGTGGAGGGTACGGATCTTCTGTAAGACCTTCGTCTTCGAAATCGGGTCCGGTTCGAAGATTCCGTCGCCGACAAAGACCCAAAGAAGAAATAGAAATAGAAGGATCGCCGGGAAGCCGGAGCTGCCGAGATTGCCTTCTCGGAGGAAATTCCGGAGTTGCCGGAATATACACCGCTACCGGAATATACACCATCGCCGACTACATACCACTTTTGGGAGGAAGCAGGTTCCATCCCCTCTCCGCCGCAGAGGATGAAGAGAATGTTCGCAAGATTGCTGCCACATTACCACAGCCCGCATACTACAACGATAGCCGCAAGAAAAGAACTAGAACTACGCCGTTTGCTCGACTGCAAACTTTGGTAGAAAAGCTAGCAAGAAGGAAAAGCGCCCCGTGTCGGAAATTCTACGAAGGATAGGACGGGTGCCGGTCGAATCCCGTCTTGGGCCCCGAGTAGAACCCGCCGTCATGATAGAAAAGCCGAGCAAGAGAATGAAGGCTAGCCCGCCGTCGTAGTATCGGGATTGCGGATTAGGGAGGATACCACCTTCCGGCATTTGGCCGACAGACCATGCGGTCCTAGACCTTCCGCTGCTAGAAGGATGGTGTGGCGTCCCACTACGGGGCGGTTGAGATCGAAACGACGGCCCGAGAGAGAAAGTCTCGCCGGGAGGCTGGAATGCGAAGAAAGTGCTCTTGCGATGAAGGGGACTCGTGAAAAAAGGACCGGCAACCATCGCATGACAACCACAAAGATACACGAAAGCTCCGCTAGAAGATGCCATGGAAAAGTTGAGAACCGACATCCGACGGTTGGCAAAAGAAAGAGAAGAAAAGTTCGGAGATGAGATCGACTCATCGGAATTCATGGACAATGAATATGCGAGAAATCAACATGGTTGAGACACGAGCTTCATCGGCTTCTCGAGGTGCTCCTGCAGGCTGCAGAAGAGAGGAGCCGGAGCGATGAAGAGACGGCTTCGGGGAAAAGGACGACACGATCGCTCAAATGGCGAAGAGGATGGAAGAGATGGCCATAGCTGCGGCCACTCTCCGAGTCAAGTACAACCACATAGAGAGACACCCCCGGAAGTCATTCACATCGTAGACGGAGGAAAGGAGATTACATCCGTCGATGGGGATGACCAGTGAAAAAGGATACAAGCACAAAGTATGATCCCCGAAAAGGATATCAAGAACTTGGTAGAACGGCGAGGTGCGAGAAGCCTTAGCACAATCGAAGAGCGGGACATCCATTCGGACGGGTAGACCTTACCCGGAAGAATTCGACGCTGTCCGATACCCGAAAGGCTTCGTACCACCTCTGTTTAAGACCTTCGACGGAACCGGGAACCCCGACGGCATGTTGCACACTTTCGTGCCGGTTGTTGCAATGCCGGCGGGAGCGATGCGCTACTCTTCCGACGGTTCGTTAGCGATGCGTCGGGAATCGCCTTCGGCCGGGTATGCGGAGTTACCCAACGGTTCGTGAAGACATTATCGAGCTAGAGAGTCTCTTCATTAAGCGATTTGCGGAGCTCAGCACCACATCACTATAGGTGATTTAGTGGTAGAGAAACAAAGGCCGAATGAAACTCTAGTGGATTACATACTTCGATGGAGAAATTTAAGTATGAAGTGTGAACCATAACTGCAAGAACAACATGCAGTCGGAATCTTGCTTAAAAGCATTCACGGTCCGATAGCACTTCTCCTCAAGGGATTCACTATTAAGACTTTTGAGAAGTTGTTAAGCAAGGCCGGACGCTTGCAAGAAGAGGCGAAGCAATTAAGTTTTGCCGACAAGACTGACAAACAGAAGCCGGTGAAGACCTTCGAGAAGAAATCCGGGATCGTTGCGGCGGTTGACAAAGGCAAACAACCGATGCAAATACCACCTGAACGGCGCGGCAACCACAACAAAATTACCGAGCAACCCCGGTCCAGCTATCGGTCGTCTCCGCAGTATGAACAATCGTCTCGTCCGCAACGTACATTGAGGGAGGTTCTGAGCAGAGAATATCCGTTCAAGAATGAAGCGGTACCGAAGATGTTCCGCAGCTTAATGAAAACTCCAGATTTCCAGTGCCGCGAGCCCAAAAGACCGAGAGGAAGTCAACAAGAAAGGTGATCCCAACTTTTGCCCCTACCATCGGATGCTTGGGCACAAGATAGAAGACTGCATTACCTTCAAAAGTTGGCTCAACGACAACCTTCGGAAAGGAAATATAACAATCCCGAAGGAGTACATGAAGGAACCCCAGAAAGGAGGTTCCGTCAATGTTATCTCAACCGATCCCGTCATTCCGATAGACCCATATGCAACCAACGATGGATGGACTACCGCCCGGACAAGGTCTTCGAAGAAGATTTTAGATAACATCCGAACCGCTTCGGTGCGAGCTTCAATTCAGAGTTCGAGACCCGTTAAGCCGGTACTATCACTTGCGATAGAAGAACCACCTCGACAGGAGACAATCGAAGAGAAGAAGAAAATTGACGAAGAAGAGGGGACCGAGATTCCTAAGGCTAGACTAGGGGCTGCTTATCCTAGGATAGTTGTTTCCGATTCGGGGGAGAAATCCCTCGAACCTCGATTTTGTATGATTATCTGCTCACTTCGGTGGGATCATATAATGATAAGGGTGATGGCGTTGGCTACGTTTTGATTGTTTCTAACGATTACGTAACTAGCGACAATCCGGGCGTCGATTTCGATACCAACAACAATTCTCAAATCATACAAGATCTCGACGATCAAAATGACAAAGAAGACATCCATCAAGGAGGCTACGAGAGTTCAACAAGCAACGGATCTATCTATGAGTTTCGAGGAGCTCCAGTTACGATAGAGTTAGAGCCTTCAGATTTTGAAGATAATCCGGAAGAGCCTGTCATTCCGATTCAGGAGGAGACACCGACAAACTCGACACTAGATTCAGAAGAAATTACAGAAGTCAACTTAAGAAGTGGAAGAGTTCTACCTCCGAGAATGGGTCCAAAAGACAAAGGAAAGCAGGTGGTTGTTCAAGAAGAACCAACCCCAGCGGAAGACATACCCGTTCGAGAAGAAGCCGAGACGCATGAGAACAAAGTGGACTACAACGTGCTAGCCCATCTTAGGAAACTACCGGCCAAGCGCGAGCATTTACGATGCTCTCATCTTATCAAAGGAGATGAGGAAGCTCGATCAAGGCCTTACTCGATCCAGAAATTTGCTTAGCACAAATGGCCGGAGATTCCTTAGATGAGGTTTGCTCATTAAAGGAACGACGAGGTGTTACCTTCACGAACAATGACCTACTACTTGGGACAGCGAGATCACAACCGACCGTTGTACATTTCAGTTATAATTGGGAAGTTTACGCTCTCCAGAGTATTGGTGGATCCAGGAGCATCGATCAATATAATGAGTCTTCGAACACTAGCATACTTGGAAATTGATGCTCGTGAGCTCGAGGCCGACAAAATGTTATTAAGAGGATTCAACCAGAAAGGAGAAAGAGCCCTCGGGTCAATAACGCTACCGATGAAGACCGGTGATTTAGCAAAGACAACCGCAAAATTTCATATAATCGATTCGAAACGTCGTTCAATGCTCTGCCTGGGCCGACCATGGATACATGAAAACGAGGATGGTACCATCATCTCTCGCATCAGTGCATCAAATATTACGATGGAGGGGAACAGTGCATCAAAGGCGACTTACAACCATTCTCCGTACATGAGATTGGAATCCATGAAGATGCAGCTTATTATGCACCGCCAAAGAAAACAATCTTCTCCAGAGATACCGTAACAAATAAAGCAAAGAAAGTTCGGGACAACGAAGAACCTGAAGTTCTAGTCCAACAGTCACTCACCACTCCCTTACGGCGAGATGGTGAAGGTTTCTCCACAACTCGCATCCGAGGTCGAGGCCGGGGACGAGGCCGTGGTAGAGACGCTAGGACAATTGGACAGAGGAAACCAAACATCAATGTTGATTGGGATGATAGTTCTGAAGAAGAAAAAGAAATCAAGCAAGAAGGAGCAACAATAAGTCGAAAGAAGCCGCAATACAAGATCTCCCTCGAAGATGAAAAGAACGAAGAATGCAAATCAATGTACGAGAAGATTAACCACTACGTACATACTATGACCCTAACTCCGATCCATTCTAATAAGATTGAGGGTATGGACGTCAAAGAGGTACGTAGTGACGGTGCAAAGCCGATCAAATTCGACCGCGGTGCTTCTTCCTCCAAAACTGAAAATAATGTACAATTCGAAGATGTCACTTCATCAGAATTAATGGAATTACCTTTTGAGTGGTACTCTCCCCGTGTTCAAAATTTAATTCAACGTGGTTTCTTACCTCGACAATGGACAAGAGGCCAATCACAACATTTTGAAAAGTTATGGAATAACTCCGGTCGTCCTCCCGATTCAAAGTATGGACTCGGATTCGGCACGGTAGGGTCGGTTGACGATGCTGAATTTTGCTTGGTTGTCACTTGCAAGTCCGATGAAAACTGCATGGAAACTACGGACGAACTCGAAGATTTACAAATTGGAGACGCTCCACCGAATTCGAAGAAGAAATTAAATCCACAATAGATGAGTTAATGGAAGTTAACTTAGGTACTAGCGAAGAGCCTAGACCTACCTTTGTTAGCTCCTTACTCGATAAAGAAGACTCCAAAGAAATAATCAAGTTATTAATGGAATTTAAAGATCGTTTTGCTTGGAGCTACGATGAAATGCCGGGATTAGCTCCGAGAGGTTGCGATCCATAAGCTAGGAGTGGATCCTACTTCTGTTCCAGTCAGACAAGGTCCCAGAAGAATGCGTTTAGAAATCGAACAACAAGTTATAGCCGAAGTTAAAAAGCTAATAGACGCTAAATTTGTCCGTGAAGAACAATACCCGACTTGGCTAGCCAATGTGGTGCCAGTCAGAAAGAAGAATGGTCAGATCAGAATTTGTGTGGACTTCGAGAGATTTAAACAAGGCATGTCCAAAAGATGAATTCCCTCTACCGATTCCAGACTCGATGATCGATATTGCTTCGACACATGAAATATTCTCGTTCATGGATGGATCTTCAGGATACAACCGGATAAAAATGGCTCCAGAAGATGAAAAGCTTACGGCATTCGAACGCCGATCGGAGTATTTTGCTACACGAGTGATGCCATTCGGACCGAAGAACGCAGGAGCAACTTACCAAAGAGCAATGACAAGAATTTTTGATGATCTCATCCACAATCAAGTCGAGTGCTACGTGGACGATGTCGTCATCAAAAGCAAAGTAAAGGAAAACCACCTGTATGATTTGAGAATTATTTTCGAACGATTAAGACAATTTAACCTTAAGATGAATCCCTTAAAATGTGCCTTCGGCGTCACCTCCGGGAAATTCTTAGGATTCGTTGTCCGACATCGTGGAATTGAAATCGACCCGGAGAAGATTAAAGCCATCTTAGAAATGCCGCCTCCCAAAACCTTAAAACAACTACGATCTTTTCAAGGAAGGCGGCATATCTTCGACGCTTTATCTCAAACACGTCGGGTAGGTGTCGACCTTTCTCGGCACTAGTTAAAAAGGACGCCAAATTTATTTGGGAAGAGAAATGCCGAAGGCCTTCGAAGACATTAAACAATATTTAATGACACCTCCTGTCTTAGCAGCCCCGGTCTCGGGTAGACCGTCGATACTTTACACCGCGGCTTTAGATGACTCTCTCGGAGCCCCGTTAGCCTGAGTAAATGATGAGGGTAAAGAAAATGCTCTTTACTACTTAAGCCGTCGTTTACTTCCGACGGAAGTAAGGTATCCCGCAATTGAAAAGCATTGTTTGGCCTCGATCTTCGCCGCTCAAAAGCTCAGGCACTGCATGCTTTCTCATAAGGTCAACTTGATTTCGAAGTTTAATCCATTGCAATACTTGATGACTTGTCCAACACTTTCCGGCAGACTTGCCAGATGGTCAATGATATTATTGCAATTCGATATAACTTTTGTGCCTCTGCGTGCCGTAAAGGGACAAGTCTTAGCAGACTTCCTCGCAGACACACCCTTTGCCGGCCAAATCTCCTCTCGATGACGATCGCCGGATGAACAAATAATGAACTTAGAAGACCTTGACGATCGACGTTGGGAATTATATTTCGACGGAGCATCTTCGAGCACACAAAGACGAAGAATCGCAAGTGATAGTGCCCGGTAAGGCAGGAATCGGGCTAATCTTTATAACACCGGAGCGGGGGATGTTAAGATACTCCTACCACTTGACGTAACCGTGTACAAACAACGAAGCGAATACGAAGCCCTCATAACGGGATTGGAATTAACCATTCGAATGGGGATAACGGACATCAACATCTACGGGGATTCACGGTTAATCATTCAACGGATCGCCGGACAATACGAAATTCTAAAGCCAAGACTCGAACAATACTTCCAATATGCCATACGAATTGTTGGAACAGATTCCAAATGTGACAATCTACAAAATTCCTAGAAAAGAGAATGCTTTAGCGAGATGCTTTAGCCCGTCTCGCAAAAGAATTTGCTCGTTTGCAAGATGAATCGATGGAAGTGTCGGTTCACGGACGTCGGGTCCTATCACGGCTTGACATAGACATGATACACAAATCGAAGAAGAAAAAGAATCGATTGCGGCGAGTGACGTAGAAAACACGAGAAGATTGGCGACGGCCATTGATGACTACACCGCAAACAGGAAAACTACCGGATGATAGGTCGTCGGCCCATCGGATCAAGAAAAGAACTCCGTCCTACGCATTAATAAACAACACATTATACGGAAGGTCTTTTGATCAAATGTGGCTAAGGTGCCTAAGCGGGTCCGAGGCCCGTGAAATTGTTAAAGAGGTACATTCGGGACTCTGTGGCGCTCACCGATCGGGTCCAAAGATGAAAATGAAAATTAAAAGACTAGGGTACTACGGCCCTCGATGATGACCGACCGCATGAAAATCGCCAAGAGCCGTCATCAATGCCAAGTGCACGGAGTGGTTCTACACCGACCTCCAAATGTGCTACACCCGACAATTGCGTCGTGGCCATTTGAATGTTGGGGCACGGATATAGTGGGTCCGATAGAACCACCATCTTCGAGAGGACATCGTTTCATTCTTGCGGCTACGGATTACTTTTCCGAGTGGGCGAAGCAGTTCCACTTAGAGAAGTGAAAGCACACCACGTGCTTTGCGGTTTTCAAGAACCAAATTGTCTACCGTTTCGGAGTGCCGCGCGAGATCATCTCGGATAATGGGTCGACATTCGAAGCACACAAATCAACAATTTTGTCGGGAGACACGGAATCGGTCGCGATACTCGACAATTTACTACCCGAGAGCAAACGGTCTCGCCGAGGCTTTTAATAAAACTCTCGTTCAAATCTTAAAGAAAACCTTGGACGATAATAAGAGAAATTGGCACGAGAAATTGTTAGAAGCCTTATGGGCCTACCGGACAACCTTCGAACTCCTACTCGAAGCTACACCTTACGCTCCGGTGTATGGGTCCGAGGCGAGTGTTACCTTTAGAGGTTCGGCTTCCTTCACTCGGAATTGCGAGTTGCAAACAAGATCACGACGAGAAGAAAACGCCGGACTACGACTCGAAGAATTAGAAAGCTTGGAAGGGAAAAGACTTGCAGCGCAACGAATTTAGAACTATACCAAGCTAAAATGGTTCAAGCCCATGACAAGCTGGTCCGCCCGAGAACTTTCAAAGTTGGTGACTTAGTTCTCGTTCTCGAGAGACCTATTCTTGCACACCGCAAGATAGGAGGAAAATTTGAACCCACTTGGGAAGGACCATTTGTGGTTGAAGCGATATACTCGGGAGGTTCCTACCGGCTAGTGAATTGCCGGGGAGAACGACATATGCTTCCGATCAACGGACGATACTTGAAAAAGTATTACGCTACTCGATGTTTCGAAGGAATGAATTCTTCATCCCTAAGAAACACGGGCGAAGTAATTACTTATGATTGGGTCCGAACCTAAAAAAATAATAAAACGTGCTAAGATAAATAAAATCATGATAATTAAGTTTTCCTTGTTTCCTTTTTCAAATCAAAATCTCTTCCCTCATCTTATCTTACTTCATTCTGTTAAATTTCAAAATATAAGAATAATAAAAAATGTATCTTTAATAAACATTTTCTTAATGTTCTTGTTCTTAGTACAACCCATGATCCTTTTCCTTGTCTTTTCGCAGGGAAATGTCGAACGGGCGGTTGGTCTTGAACTTTAAGAATGGCGTAAGCCTTGCACTCGATGAAAAGAGGGTGAAAGATGGAGCGATAATCGAGATTGACTCAGATTTCGCACCGGCGGGCCTACGATACGAGGAAAGTGGCCGGGTCCCGGTTAACCGAGAAGAAGCTGCCGGACGGACGATGATGAAAGTGGGTGGCCCAAGCCACCAATCCAACAACAAGAAAAGAAAAGCAAACACCGAAGAAGACAAGAAAATGAAGTCCGTAGTCACTACGGCGGAGGGCGGGCTTGTCGGCGCCACGCCCGCGAGAGATTCAAGAAGTTCGGAGGGCTACTCTCACGGCCACGCAACGAAGGAATAAGAATCGCCGTATCCGTAAGATGTTAACAAAACTAGGCTGCGGACCAGCGCGACGAGACAATTGCCGATGCCGAGCACATACACTTCAAGGACACCGGTTCACCGGGAACACGAAGAAAGGAGGCCGGCTCCTAGAATAACGGAAAGAACCGGGGAAATCTCCGGAAGATCGAAGAAAGAAGGCTACCACGCCACCGGATAGAACCACCGGCGGTGCATGACCTTGTTGCAGAAGCAACCCGGGGGATGTCCCGACGAGCATCATCCCCGAGGAGCCAAGGTATGCGGGGGAACGTGAAGGGATCGAACCATATATCCCACAATATGTCACAAGGCCTCGCCATCTGCGGATCATTCCGGAATACGAGCTGGAGAGAATGCGGAATGTTGAAAAGAAAACTTTCGAATACTTCGAGAGAATTAAAGGAAGAAGAATCAACATACTAGAAGGCCTCGAGCTACACACCGACGTATTCTCGGAGTATGAACAACGAGCAAATCGTGGATTGTATCCGGGATGCGAAGAGAATGGGCCGAACGAGGCCGCCCGAGGGAAAACACATACTCGGAACCCCGGAGATGGATGCCGGGGAAAGGAAGAATCACAATACAATGCGGATGCTGCTACAACTTTGTCGAAGACAGGAAGGGAAACCCACGGGAATACTCCGTCATGGGCAAGTAGATCCGATGCCATCGGTTATCAAGAGAATGGTAAAAAGATTGATAACATGGAGGGTACTTGCCAGTGATTGCATACCCAATAGCTGCATTATCAACATCTACAAACGAGGTGACTGCATACCCCCACATATTGATCACCATGACTTCGTCGGACCTTTACGCATGGTCTCTTTCTTGAATGAGTGTAACATCATGTTCGGATCCGACCTCCGGATAGCGAGGCCCGGGTGAGTTCCGAGGGCCGGTAAAGATACCTTTACCGGTGGGTTCCGTCATGATACTACAAGGTAACGGAGCGAGATATCTCAAAGCATTGCATACCGGGAGTGCCGGTGGAGCGAATCTCGGTTACTTTCAGGAGAATGGACGACGAGTAAAATACCTTACCATTTCCAACCGGACCCGGAGGCTGGAGAACCTCCGGCCTTACGAGCCGTGAGTTACAAGGGTGATATCACACCTCCAACGTACATCCAGTAGGCATCCTTGCCAAGGATGGCTTGGAAGGTGATGTTATTGACCATGTACCTCACTATTCGGACATGGATTTTTGACGAGATGATTCTTTTGATGGATCGACAAAGATCATACACAGTCCGCTTTGAGTCTACATGGATTGTATGAGATATATTCCAGATCGAGTTGTATGATGTATTTTCAACATGATTGGAATAAAAGTGACCATGTCACGTTTTTGGCCTTCACCTCTTTTGTGCAAATTGATTGGGAAACGCCATTAAAGTTAAATGAACTTCGAACAAAGAACAGAAAAGAAATAAAACAAAAAAAAGAGAATAAAAGAAAACTTTCTAAAAAAAAAATCTGAAAAATGACAAACACCAAGTTCACATGAACATTAAATAAACAATAAAATAAAATTTAAATCATTAAAAGATAAACGAAATCAACACAAATCTCAAATTCCATCCTTCCAAACTTCAAATCAAATTTCATCTTTACAAATTCCAAATCAAATCCTCAATCAAATTCCAAATCCACTCTCGATCAAATTTCAAATTTGATCTTCCCAAATCTCAAATCAAATTCTCAATCAAATTTCAAATCCAATCTCGATCAAGTTTCAAATTTGATCTTCCAAATTTCAAATCAAATCTTAAATCAAATTTCGATCGAGTTCAAACTCATCCTTCCAAATCTCAAATTCAATCTTTCCAGATGTCAAGTTTCAATCAAATTCAAATTCAATTTCTTCCAGATCTCGAATCAAATATCAATCAAATCAAAATTCAAACCTTTGGGTCGAGGATTTTACATCCAAGACTCGCACTTGCTTTAGGATTCTTTTCCTATTGCACTTTGAAATACATCAAATCAAACACTTTTGGGTCGAGGATTTCACATCCAAGACTGCCTTCGCTTTAGGATCCTTTTCCTATTGCCTTTGAAATACATCAAATTCGAATTCAAACTTTTGGGTCGAGGATTTTACATCCAAGACTCGCATTGCTTTAGGATCCTTTTCCTATTGCCTTTGAAATACATCAAATTCAAATTCAACCTTTTGGGTCGAGGATTTTACATCTAAGACCGCACTCTTGCTAGGATTCTTTCCTATTGCACTGAAATACATCAAATTCAAATTCAACCTTTTGGGTCGAGGATTTTACATCTAAGACCGCACTGCTTTAGGATTCTTTTCCTATTGCACTGAAATACATCAAATCAAACACTTTTGGGTCGAGGATTTCACATCCAAGACTGCACTGCTTTAGGATCCTTTTCCTATTGCACTGAAATACATCAAATTCAAACCTTTTGGGTCGAGGATTTACGTCCAAGACCTGCATCGCTTTAGGATTCTTTTCCTATTGCACTCGAAATACATCAAATTCAACCTTTTGGGTCGAGGATTTTACATCCAAGACCGCACTCGCTTTAGGATCCTTTTCCTATTGCACTCTGAAATACATCAAATTCAAACCTTTTGGGTCGAGGATTTTACGTCCAAGACCGCATCGCTTTAGGATTCTTTCCTATTGCACCGAAATACATCAAATTCAAACCTTTTGGGTCGAGGATTTTACGTCCAAGACTGCACTCGCTTTAGGATTCTTTTCCTATTGCACTGAAGTACATCAAATTCAAACCTTTTGGGTCGAGGATTTTACATCCAAGACTGCACTGCTTTAGGATTCTTTTCCTATTGCACTGAAATACATCAAATTCAAATCTTTTGGGCCGAGGATTTTACATCCAAGGCTGCACTGCTTTAGGATTCTTTCCCTATTGCAATGAAATACATCAAAATTCAAACTTTTGGGTCGAGGATTTCACATCCAAGACTGCACTGCTTTAGGATTCTTTTCCCTATTGCAATGAAATACATCAAAATTCAAACCTTTGGGTCAAGGATTTTACATCCAAGACTGCATTGCTTTAGGATCATTTCCCTATCGCAATGAAATACATCAAAATCAAACTCTTGAGGTTAAGGATTTTACATCCAACACCACTTTGCTCTGAGATCTCTTCTCATTGCAACGATTCAATCTAATTAATTCAATTTTCTTTCGAGGTTGGAGATGTTACATCTAAAACCTCAGAACTCCAATTTTCATTTCAAATCAAATCCCTCAAATTAATTTTGACAAAACTTCAATCTAAAAAAAAAACTCTCCAAGTTGAAATCTAAACTCACACATAAAAATCTAAAACAAAATAAAATCTAAATCGAAATTCCCCAGGTCATGTGATTTGGGATTTACCTCCTTTTCCTTTCCCCAGGCGAGAGTTCGAGAATCTCCGGTTCCGGAGATATACTTGACACTCCCCGGCGAAACTCTTCTACTTCGTCCTAAGTTCGTCACTTGGACATCCGTGTTGGTTTTGTTGATCGCTTCGATCAACACCAATACGCGCGGTGTGCTCCGTCAGCTCACCACACCTATTGGGGGTCCATTTGTTGACCTCATTTTTTATGAGGTCTTCCCTTCTTCTTTTTAGTGCTTAGGATCTAGCCTTAGGCTTTTCCTTTAACTATCTTAGAGGACTAGAATTGGGACCCACATTTTAGAAATTTAAACCACTTCTAAACTCTCTACAAACTCCACAAACTTGACTATAGACCCCTAATCACCTAGAGGGTTGAAATCAAATGTGGAAGTTTAAAGGATGAGTTCCTATAGGACTCTTTGGCCTTAGGACCGCTACTGGTGGCTCGGTGCAGTGAAGGGGCTGACTTACACTACACCTACACACTACACTCCCACACACCTCCTAAAACTACATCCATACCCAACTTGACCTCACCGACTCATGTAGGTGATTCACATGGATGGTCCTTAACCCCCAAGCCCTTGGCAAGAGGTTAGGAACAACATAGTGAATGCCTCAAATGAGTCCTTTCATGGCTCATATGGGCTTGAAATGGCTTCATGGCTCAACCAAAATGATTTCTTTCCACCTAAATCCACCCAATCTTCAATTTCCCAAATTTTCAATTTTTGACCCCAGGCCCTACACCTACTAAACCTACCCAAAACCTTGAAACCCAAATTTTTGCAAAATTTCCAAGTTACCTAAAATTCTTCAAAATTATTCCCAAACATTTCTACACCACTCAAATTGACCATCTATATCCAAAAATACCAAAGATTCCAAAAATACCCCCCGATACCCTCCAAATACCCAAAATACCCTTCTTGGCCTAAAAATCCAAAAATTCAGAAAATTCCCAGAAAATTCCAGAAAATCCCAAATATTCCCAATTTCATTTTGTCCAACTACACCATGGGCCAATTTTGTCAATTTACCCTACTTTTGTCAAAACCCCGATTTAACCCATTTTAACCCCAAAGTGAACCCAATGTTAAACCAAACCTACCCAATTGACCCCAATTTTGGTCCAATTCAATTTTAAACTTTAATTCAACATCCCCAATACCAATCTAGACCAAATCCAAGTCCAATTTGATTGACATTTGGATCCAATTTCACTTTGGGCCTTAAAGCCCGAATTTGGACCCATGACCCAAACTTAGCCCAAACTAACCCAATTCAACTCCAATTAACCCCAAATCTTTTCTAAACCTTCCTTAACATCCCCATAAACAAAACACTAACATGATTTGCCCAAGATTTTGACCCAAACCCCACTCAAATTCAACCCAAAATCAAAAAGCCCCAATTTTGACCTAAACCCAAACCTAACCCAAATAGGCCCAAACCTCAAAATCAAAACCCAACCAAAGCCAAAACCTCTTTGAAACACTCCCATAAACATTTCTCAACATTTATTTTACATCAATTTCAACCCTAGCCCAACATTGGCCCAAGTTAGCCCAATTTGACCTACATTGGCCCATTTACCAAATAAACCCAAATTCAACCCAATTCAAACCCAAACCACCTTAAATCTATTTCAAATTATCCATGAAACATCCCTAAACCAAAACCAACAACTATTTGGCCCAAACTTCTACAAAAATTCCCATCCATGAACACATCCTTAAACTTAAAAGCCCACTTCCCTTAAACCTTCTTAAAAGCCCATCTTCATTAAATTTTAAAAGCCCAAATCATCCTAAAGCCCACATGACACTTCCCCTCATCATCCATTTGATCAAAATCACCCCTAAGTTTCAAAATCATCAATTAAACCATTCCAAATCAAGCCACATGTCAAATTACCCCCTAAATGTCAAAAATTTCTAAAACCCTTTTCATGAAACAAATCAACCTTTTCCCAAGCCAAATGAAGCCATGAACAAGCCATTCTCAAGCCACATGAAGCCATGAGGGCTTTGACTTGTCATTAGTCCATTTATGGCAAGAAGAGGGGTTCTTTCTTAAACCTCCTTTAACCCTTTTTACCTTAATCATGTCGCACACTAAACCATGTTTAGCCACCTCATCATGGATGGAGACTTCACCACTCCTTCTAAGCTGACCTAAATGATTCCCTCGGCTCAAAATCGGAGCTTGGAAGGGTGCACCAAGCCCAAAATGGTGGGTTGACCCAAACCAAGCCAAAGTGAGCCTTCTCCCATTCCATTTAAATCAAACTCCTTTACACATGTCAAACCTCGATTGATCGCACAAGCCTCCAGCCACGACCCACCGAGCTTGAGGGTGACCTGACCCTGGCCGGCCGGCCACCCCAGTCGCCGGAAAACACCATGCCCGAAACCTTGGGAGGAGCCAAATTTTGGAATTCCACCTTGCTGAGCTGCCTCACTCCAAATGGCCATTGCAGCTGTTCTTCTCCTCACCAGAGCAGCTGATCCCAACCATTAAACTCCCCTGGAGAGCCTCCAGCCATGCCTATTTAAACCCCTCACCCTCTCGGCCAAAGGAGGTGCTGAACGAAACCTTAAGGAAACTCTGCCAAAATCACTCCAGATCACTCTCCACACATAGAGCACCTGATCCCCACTGAATTCCAGCCCGATTCCCTCTAGGCTGAGCCCAATTTTGAGCTCGAACTTTGGCCAAAAACCAGGACACTTCTTCACGGTGAGCCAATTCCCAAATTGATTGGTCCTACACCTTCACCTGGACCGAGAGGAGAAATTCCCCACTGAAAGCCCCATCTCTAGGCCACCCGGTTGTTCCGGCCTCCAAGCTTTGTGATCGAGCTGTGGTCGAAGTCCAACCTAGACAAGTCACCAGACCAGGAGACTTCATCTGGAGCTTACTAGGATCCAATCGAAGGTGTAACAACTCTCAGATCGAAGCTTCACTTCTCTGAGCAAAGGTATGGACTCCCTCTTCTTCCCGAGCTTCCGGAGATTCTCATTTTAATTTGAGTCAATTTAAATGCATGTTTACCGTATGGATGTGTTCGTCTCTTCAAGACGAATCCATAGAGCATAAGAACACGAAAATCCGTTGAGAATCGAGTGAGAAATTAGGGTTAGAAGGTTGACGGTCACGGGTGCACACCAGTCGTAGACGATGACCAGGAGCCGTTGGATCGCGCGTGTATCGAGCGGACGATTCAGATTGCGGCGGACCGGGGAATGTTACGTGAACCGCGGGGCCCGGGACGGATGACTCGGATGGCGGCGCCCAATCACGGCGCGACACGTACCCCTTCGGAGGCTGCCGATGTTTCGGCGGCGCCGCGTGGATAAGTAGATAAATAGGGTATTTAATGTATTTATTAAATATCGAAACTTTAAAAATCCATATCTTTGTGTAGAAAAATCACAAAAATAAAATAAAAATACCCTCTTGCTCGAGTGAACAGAGGAGAATAATGTGGAAAAGAAATCATTTAATTTCATCAAGTATTTTATTTTTTATAATTTATTTACTCTCTGCATACATTTAATTCTCCATGCATGTATACAATTCACCATGGCATGAGACCATAGAGGCTTTTGAAGCCTCTGAACTTGGGAATATTCCCTAAATTTTCCAAGGTCGAGAGGCCATCTCTGTGAAAAGTTATTTATTTTTCAAATGCATGTTGCTCGTTTTGAGTATTTTAATTCCAAAAATTAGCATGTTGTGAAATAAATTCTAGAAAAATTTGGTGATGTTCCTTATGACCAGAGAACTCTAGGAAAAATGGGACTTGAGTTAATTCACTCGGAACAACTCTAATTAGCTTAAACACCCAAAATAGGTCTTTAATTAATTAGAGTTAACCAAGCATCAAATTGACTTGAAATCAATTCTCCACTGACCTTTAGGATCAGAGGAATTCACCATAAAAATTTGAGGTCAATTGGACTTGGTTAGCCCCACTAATTGGGTTAATTAAGCCACTTAGCCATTTTAAACTTTAAAAATTCATAACTTTTAAAATACTTTTCAAAAATTCACCAAATTGGTTTTGGAGCCACTCTGATATCAGGGGAATCTAACAAAATTAAAATTTTAATTTTCTGAAAAAGTTGATTTTTAATAATATTTTAATATTTTTAATAATTAAAAAATAATAAAAATCACAAAAATAATAAAGTTCACCAAAATGTCACATTTTGAATTTTAATCACTTAGGAACAAATCCCACATTTTTCCTAGGTCTATTTAGTGAGATATTGAATTTTAAAGTTTTAAGGTAATTTTAAAATTAAAAAAATGTATTTTCTAGCATTTTCACTAAAATAATTATAATAAATCATAAAAAAATCAGAAAATTGCAAAATTTGTTTCTCTGGTTTCCTTGATATCAGAGAGATTTTTGAAAAATATAAAATCCATTTTTCAACATTTATTTTATTTTTAAATTAATTAACACTCCAAAACTCAAAATAATTATAATAAAAATAATATAATTCAAAAAATCACCAAAATTGGTCCAAGTGCTTCTCTGGTCATTAGGAATGTCCCCTAATTTTCTTAAGGACAGAAACTTTCCTTTGGTCATGTTGTCAAATTTTCCTTGAAAATCTCTATTTTCACCAAAAATAATTATATAAATAAATTAAATACAGAAAAATCACATTTTTTCCTCTCATGTCTTTATTGACATATAAGTGAAGTCACATAAAAATTTCAAGTTCATTTAAGTTCAATTTAGTGAGTTATGAAATTATTAAGCTTAAGGGGTAAAATGGTAATTAAAATTTTAACCCTTAATTAAAACTTTAGGTTTAATAAAAAATCAACGAGTAAAATATTTGATCTTAATCTGGTTTGGATGATTGAAATTTAAATAATTAAAGGGTAGAAACCCATTAAATAATTTTAAAATGATTAAACTTTAATTAAATAATAGATTAAATTTGGAGGAATAATAAATTGGAATTATTAAAATAAGGGATATTTATTAGGAAGAGATTTATTCTTTAATTTAAAAATCCCTAAATTAATCATCTCATTAATATTCAACTCTTAATTAAAATGATAATTCAAATTCAAAATATTAAAAGACTTAAAATCTCAATTAAAATTATAAATTAAAATTAAATTAAATAATTAAATTAAATTAAATTAAACAATTAAATTAAAATTAAATTAAATCAAATTAAATTAAAATTAAATTAAATAATTAAATTAAATTAAATTAAACAATTAAATTAAATTAAATTAAATTAAATTAAATTAAATTAAACAATTAAATTAAATTAAATTAAATTAAATTAAATTAAATTAAATAATTAAATTAAATTGAATTAAATTAAATTATATTAAATAATTAAATTAAATTAAATCAAATCAAATTAATTAAACATCAAATCAAATTAAATTGGACTATATTAAATTAAATTAAAACTCAATCAAATTAAATTGAATTAAATATTACATCACCTAAGACATAAAAGAAATTAAATATAAAGCGACTTGAACAACTTATTCCAAATTTAAACCCTTTAACTTAAATCAAATCATTTGAATACTAATTTACCCTTGAAAGCTTTGATTATTATAACTCCTAAATGAAACATTAAATGAAGTGCTACTTCACTCATAAGATATTCAAATGTCTTAATTCATCTGAGCAAGTTAACAAAACTTGAAAACCTCGGACGATTGATTCATTTATATAATTAAATTCATTTGGACTTAAAACAATCCTAAAAATATTGAAAAGATGTTTAAGATTCTTCTTAAGCACTTCCTCGATATGATAGGATATTTATAAGAACAATTGGACTTAATTGTTCTTTGATGAAGAAAATCGTCCTCAAACAAAAACACAAAGAACCTAGACGTCATAGGAGATGACTAGAGTATAGGATTAGGAATTTGGTAGAAAACCATAACCTTTCCCTTAGCTTTACCTAGGAACTTGCTTAAATATTCTAATTGTGTTTTAAGTGTAGCTTGGGATGACGGGAAGACCCTCCAGGGTACGCTTTTATTTTATTGCAATTTACTTTCTTGCAATTTACTTCCTGCAATTTGCTTTATTGCGGATGCACTTTACTTTTCTTGCATGATAAAACAAGCTGTTGCATGAAAACCCACACCTTTAGGATAGTCCCTAAAACTGAAACCAAAACTAAGTTAAAAGTCATTGCAAGATAAAATTCACCGCCACAACATTTCAAAATATAAAACAACTCAAAATTTAATCACAAACGGAACACAAAACTACAATTACAACTAAATTAAAACGTCCTGTTGGATGATCGGGAATACCTCGGATGATGTAACCTACGTGTTGCTAACGGGATTTCACCACGGTCTAAATGAAAGTGTGGAACTCATTCGATTGAGTTTAGCAAATTCATACGGACTAAGTGAATCCGATAAAAATAATGATGCCGGAAGGATGGAACCAGTGGGATCTTAACCGGTGTCGTTATAATCAACTCTAAGATTTGTTTTAATCAAAATACAAAACACTTGGAAATTAAGACTTCTCTAGACCAAAACACTTTTCTCATCTCCTGATTCATAATTTCTAAAACTAAACCTCTGCAACAACAAGGAGCTTGGAGCATGGTGGGCAGCACGGCCATCGTCGTCAGCAAAACTTGAACCTACTTCAGCAAAATCTTCTTAGAATTAAAACAACAAAGCCATAGGATTTCGAGGTAGCTTGCCTAATGCAACATAAATCCTCAACTCTTCGTTAGGCATTTGCATTGCAAATTAAGCCCTAACCGGTCTTAGGATTCCGATGTAGTCGTCCGATACGACAATAAACCCTCACATCTTCTAGGCTATTTGTTTGATTTTATCATACAAATATAAGCCCTAATTAATTAAAATTGGCAAGATTGAAATACTAAATAAACATTAGGACTTTCCTAAATTCAAGCCAAACAATAGGATAGTCGGGAAATTACCGAAGTTCACTTCGAATCAGTGATTTCTCCTACCTTTCTTCCTTTGAATTCACAAAACAAAATGTTCCAAATTTGATCCATTCCCTATTGAAATTCCAAAATTCAATCTTTGAAAACTTTAAACTTTGAAATTCTTGAGAGCGAATTATTGGTTATTATCGAGAGTTTTCTTAGGTGATTCCCGTCACTTAAGATGTAATTAACTATAGGGGCTTGCCCTTATAGGGAATTTTAAAGAACCCGAGTAATATAAACCCTGTTTAATGTTTTCATATTAAGCGAGGGAATTTTGTCGGCTTATAAAATTGGTTCGCGGACCAAACGGATGTCACAAATCTTCTAGTTTATTTAATCGAGCCCCACCGTCAAGCAGTGTGTCTATCCTTAGGGGTAGATACACGGTTTGTGGTGCGGTGCTCGTTTATATAAACTATTTGGGATGTGAGATCGGTTTAATCTCATATCTTAAAACCTTCGAATTTAAAATTATTTTCAAAATCAAATACTACTTTTCAAATTATTTATTTTAATTAAATTAAAAATTCGCCGACAGCTTCTGTTAGGCGACCCCCCCTTTTAAAAAAATATCACACAACCTAAAAAAATATGCCGACAGGAACATCACCAAATTTTCCTAGAATTTATTTCACAACATGCTATTTACTGGAATTAAAATACTCAAAACAGTAACATGAATTTGAAAAATCAATAACTCTTCATAGAGATGGCCTCTGACTTTGGAAAATTCAGGGAATGTTCCCAAATTCAGAGGCTTCAAAAGCCCTATGGTCTCATGCCATGGTGAATTGTATACATGCATGGAGAATTAAAAATATGCAAAGAGTAAATAAATTATTAAAAATAAAATACTTGATGAAATTAAATAATTTCTTTTCCACATTATTCTCCTCGCTGTTCAGCGAGCAAGAGGGTATTTTTATTTTATTTTTCTGATTTTTCTACACAAAGTTATGAATTTTTGAAGTTTAGGGAATTAAATAAATAGAAAATACCCCTAATTTTCTATTTATCCACGTGGCGCCGCGTCAACCTCGGCAGCTCCGAAACGCCGCGTGTCGCGCTCCAATTCGACGCCTCCATCTGAGTCAGCGCTCCGGGGGGCCCGCTGTATCTTTCTGTCCTCTGATCCGACGCGATCCTGGCCGTCCGTCCGCGTGTGTATTGAATGGATGGCATCCGTTCATCGTCCCCAAGTGTCCTCACCCGAGAGCCGTCCACACTAAATCCCTAATATCTCGCTCGATACTCGATGGATTTTTATGTTCTTATGCTCTATGGATTCGTCTTGAAGAGACGAACACATCCATACGGTGATCATGCATTGAAATTAAAGCATGTGAAATGGAGAATCTCCGAAGCTCGGGATGAAGAGTTAGCTCATACCTTTGCTCGAGAGAAGTGTGGCTTCGATGCGAGGGTTGTTGCACCTTCGATTGGATCCCATGCAAGCTCCGGATGAAGTCTCCTCGTCGCGGTGAATTGTCTAGGTGGGATTTCGACCAAGCCCGATCACAAAGCTTAGAGGTCGGAGCAAGCTGGGTGGCACTGGAGATGGGGCTTTTGTTGGTGGACACCTTCCCTTGGTGCAGTGAAGGTGTAGAACCAATCTATTTGGGGATTGGTTCACCGTGGAGAAGTGTCCTGGTTTTGGGTGGAATTTCGGTTGAGAAATTGGATTTTGTCGGTGGGGATTAGGGCAAATTGACACTGGGGATCAAGCTGCTGCGAGGGTGGAGAAGGGTTTGGAACAATTTTGGCGAGTTTCGGCAAGGTTTGTGCAACTCTCCTCTCATGGCCGTGAGGGGTGGTGTTTAAATAGGAGAGGGTGGAGGGCCTCCCGGGAGAGTTAGGGCTTGGGATCGAGTTTGCTCTGGGCATGGGAAGAACGGCCATGGTGGCCGCGGGGATGGGGCAGCTCAGCAGGTGAGAATTCCAAGTTGGGCTCACATGTGAGGTCTCGGCCATTGTGTTTTCCGGCGGCCTGGTGGCTGGCCGGCCAGGCATGGGACACCATCTTGTTCAGGTGGGTCAGGGCTGGGGTTTAGTGTAGGCAATTGACAAATGTCATGTGTAAAGAGCTTGGATTGAAATGGAATGTGGGGAAGATCATTTTGGGTTCAAATGAGTCAACCCATGGTTTTGGGCTAGGTTCACCACCCAAGGCCTGGTCTTGGGCTGAAAAGGATCACTTGGGTCAGCCAAGAGAGAATGGTGTGGTCTCCATCCATGATGAGGTGGCTAAGCATGGTTTAGTGTGTGACATGCTTAAGGTAAAAAGGGTTTAAGAAGGATTAGGAAAGGGGGCCCTCCTTTTGCCATTAATGGCTTGATCACATGTCAAGCCTTCCATGGCTTCATGTGGCTTGTCCATGGCTTGCATGGCTCACCTTTGGCTTGGCAAAAAGTTTGGTCAATTTCATGAAAATGGATTTTAGGAATTTTTGGTAATTTGATGGACATTTGTATGAAACTTGATTTGGAATTATTTGATGATGAATTTAGGACTTAGGTAATGGCTTTAATTAAGTGGATGGCAAATGGAGATGTCATGTGGGCTTTAGGGTAGATTTTGGGCCTTTTGAAATGGTTTTAGATGGGCTTTTAAGAAGGTTTAAGGGGATGAGCCTTTAGGTTTAGGAATGAATTTATGGATGGGGATTTTGTAGAAGTTTGGGCCAAATAATTGTTGGTTTTGGTTCAGAGATGTATCATGAGTGATTTGAAATGAATTTGAGGTGGTTTGGGTTTGAATTGAGTTGAATTTGGGTTGATTTGGTAAATGGGCTAATATAGGTTAAATTGGGCTAACTTGGGCCAATGTTGGGCTAGGGTTGAAATTGATGTAAAATTAATGTTGAGAAATGTCTATGGGAGTGTTTCAAAGAGGTTTTACCTTTGGTTGGGCTTTGATTTTGGGGTTTGGGCTTAATTGGGTTAGGTTTGGGTTTAGGTCAAAATTGGGCTTTTTGGCTTTGGGTTGAATTTGAGTGGGGTTTGGGTCTAAATTTTGTGTAAATCATGTTATTTTTTTGCTTGTGGGAATGTTAAGGAAGGTTTAGAAAAGGTTTGGGGTTAATTGGAGTTGAATTGGGTGAGTTTGGGTTAGGTTTGGGTCATGGGTCCAAATTGGGCTTTAAGGCCAAAAGTGAAATTGGATCCAAATGTCAATCAAATTGGACTTGTATTTGGTCTAGATTGGTGTTGGGAATGTTTAATTGACTTTTAGAATTGAATTGGACCAGAATTTGGGTCAATTGGATAGGTTTGGTTTGACATTGGGTTCACTTTGGGTTAAAATGGGTCAAATTGGGGGTTTTGACAAAAGTAGGGTAAATTGACAAAATTGGCCCATGGTGTAGTTGGACAAAATGAAATTGGGAATATTTGGGATTTTCTGGAATTTTCTGGGAATTTTCTGAATTATTAGATTTTTGGGTCAAGAGGGGTATTTTGGGTATTTAAAGGGTATTGGGAGGTTTTCTTGGAATTTTTGATATTTTTGGGTATGGATGATCAATTTGAGTGATGTGGAAATGTTTGGGATTGATTTTGGGGAATTTTGGGTTATTTGGAATTTTTGAGAAATTTGGGTATTTTCAAGGGTTTTGGGTAGGCTAAGCGGGTGTAGGGTCCCGGGGGTCAAAAATTGAAAATTTGGAAAATTGAGGATTGGGTGAATATAAGCGGAATGAAATCATTTTGGTTGAGCCATGAAGCCACATCAAGCCCACATGAGCCATGAAGGGACCCATTTGAGGCATTCACCATGTTGTTCCTAACCCTCTTGCCGAGGGCTTAGGGGTTAAGGACCATCCATGTGAATCACCTACATGAGTCAGGAGGTCAAGTTAGGTATAGGTGTGTGAAAGTGTAGTGTATAGGTGTAGTGTGTGTGTAAGTCAGCCCCTTCACCAGACCAGGCCACCCAGGGTGGTCCTAAGGCCAAAGAGTCCTATAGGAATTCATCCTTTAAACTTCCACATTTGATTTCAACTCTCTTGGTGATTAGGGGTCTACAGTCAAGTTTTGTGGAGTTTGCAGGGAGTTAAGAAGTGGTTTGAATTTCTAAAAGGTGGGTCCCAATTCTAGTCCTCTAAGATAGTCGAAGGAAAAGCCTAAGGCTAGATCCTAAATACTAAAGGGAAGAAGAGAAGACCTCATCGAAAATGAGGTCGACAAATGGACCCCCGATAGGTGTGGTGGTGACGGAGCACACCGCGCGTATTGGCGTTGACCGAAGTGATCAACAAAACCAACACAGATGTCCAAGTGACAAACTTAGGACGAAGTAGAAGAGTTTCCGCTGGGGAGTGTCAAGTATATCTCTGAAACTGGAGATTCCTGAACTCTCGCTGGGGAAAGGAAAAGAAGGTGAATTCCAAATCACATGATCTGGGGGAAAATTCAATTTAGATTTGATTTTGTTTCAATTTAAGTTTCGATGTGTGAGTTTAGATTTCAATTTGGAGTTTTAATTTAGATTGAAGTTTGATTTAAAATTAATTTGAGAAAATTCGGATTTGAAAGAAGAATTGAAACCTAGGTTCCAATCTCGGGACTGCAAAGAAAATTGGAATTTAGGTACCAGCCTCGGAGTAGGAATCGAAGTTTAAGTGTCGAATGAAAAGGATGAGAATCAGAATTTAGGTACCGATCTCGAAAGGGATGATAATTGAAATTTAAGTATCAATCTCGAAAGAGAGTCGAAATTTAGGCATCGACCTCGAAGAGGATGAGAATCAGAATTTAGATGCGATCCGGAATGAGAACTAGAATTTAGGTACTAGTCTCGAAATGAGAGTTGGAATTTAGTTACCGATCTCGAAAGTTTAGAATTGAAATTTAGGTATCGATTCAAAGAGAATCGAAATTTAGGTATCGATCTCGAATGAGAGTCGGAATTTAAGTACCGACCTCGAAGGAAGAGGACTGGAATTTAGGTACCAGCCTCGGAAGTTTAGAATTGAAATTTAGGTATCAATTCGGATGAGAATCGAAATTTAGGTATCGATCTCGGAATGAGAACTGGAATTTAGGTACCAGTCCCGGAAATTGAGAACTAGAATTTAGGTACCAGTCTCGGAAATTTTGAATTGAAATTTAGGTATCAATTCAGATGAGAATCGAAATTTAGGTATCGATCTCGGAATGAGAACTGGAATTTAGGTACCGAGTCTCGGAAATTTTGAATTGAAATTTAGGTATCAATTCGGATGAGAATCGAAATTTAGGTATCGATCTCGGAATGAGAACTGGAATTTAGGTACCAGTCTCGGAAATTTTGAATTGAAATTTACTGTGGAGATGTGGATTTAGCGGGAGATCGAAATGAGATATGAAAGTGTCTCATATCCCATGGGAATCAATCAAAGTCTGATTACTTGGCGAAGGGTATAAACCGATGCCATCCGGATCAAATTGAAAATTTTCGTGATTACGAAATTATCCGAGAGAGGTTTTTAAGGGAGGTCTAGAATAGATCTTGATTTGAAGAAGGATCGGAGGGTTTGAGAAGATGGGTTTAAATTGGAATTCAATTTGAGCTTTAAATTTGCTTTGTTTGTCCTTTAACTACCCCATTTTTGTTGTTTATTTGGTGTTCATGTGGATTTGGTGTTCGTCATTTTTTTTAAGATTTTTTTTTTTAGGAAAGTTTTCTTTTATTCTTCTTTTTTTTTTGTTCTTTTCTGTTCTTTGTTCGAAGTTCATTTAACTTTAATGGCGTTTCCCAATCAATTTGCACAAAAGAGGTGAAGGCCAAAAATGTGACATGGTCACTTTCATTCCAATCATGTTGAAGATACATCATACAACTCGATCTGGAATACATCTCATACAATCCATGTAGACTCAAAACGGACTATGTATGATCTTTGTTGATCCATCCAAAGAAACATCTGTCAAAAAATCCATGTCTGAATAGTGTGGTACATGGTCAATAACATCACCTTCCAAGCCATCCTTAGCAAGGATGTCGTATGGATGTACATTGGAGGTGTGATATTTTCCATGTAACTCACAGCTCGTAAGGCCGAAGGCTTTCTAGCTCCGGGTACGGTTGGAAATGGTAAGGTGTCTTCCTGTCGTCCATCCTTACGAAAGTAACCGAGATCCGCTTCATCGGTACTCACAGTATGCAATGCTTAGCGATATACGCTCCGTTGCCCTTCGGTATCATGACGGAACCTACCGGTAAAGGTATCTTCAACGGCCCGCGGAACTCACTCGGGCACTGCTATCCGGAGGTCGAATCCGAACATGATGTTACACTCGTTCGGGAAAGAGAGCAGTGCGAAAGGTCGACAAAGTCATGGTGATCTATGTGTGGAGGTATGCAGTCACCATGCTTGTAGATGTTAATAATGCAGCTATTGGGTATGCAATCTGCTGGCAGTACCCTCCATGTTATCAATCTCTTTACCATTCTCTTGATGACTAATGACATCGGATCCACTTGCCCATGACGGTGTATTCCCGGTGGGTTTCCCTTCCTGTCTTCCGCAAAGTTGTAACGACATCCGCATTATATTGTGATTCTTCCTTTCCACGGCATCCATCTCCGGGGTTCGAGTATGTGTTTTCCCTCGGGCGGCTCGCTCGGCCCATTCTTTTCAAATCCGGATGCAATCCACGATTTCTTCGTTGTTCATACTACGAGAATACGTACGTATGTAGCTCGAGGCCCTCTAGTATATTGATTCTTCTACCTTTAATTCTCTCGAAGTATTCAAATGTTTTCTTTTCGACATTCGCATTCTCTCCGGCTCGTATTCCGGAATGATGCTGAGATGGCGAGGCACAGTAACATATTGTGGGATATACGGTTCAATCCCTTCACGTTCTCCTGCATACCTCGGCTCCTCGGTGATGATGCACATCGGGACATCTCCGGGGTTGCTTCGTAATCAAGGTCATGCATCACTCGGTGGTTCTATCCGGTGGCGTGGTAGCCTTCTTTCTTCGATCTTACGGAGATTTCCACGGTTCTTTACGTTATCCTAGGAGCTGGCCTCCTTTCTTCAGGTTCCTGGTGAACCGGTGTCCTTGAAGTGTATGTACTGGCATTAGCATCCGTCTCGTCGCGCTGGTCCGCAGCTAGTTTTATTAACATCTTACGGATACGGCGATTCTTATTTCTTCGTTGCGTTGCTGTGAGAGTAGCTCTTCGAACTTCACGAGTTTACGTGGGCGCGGCGCTGACAAGCCTGCCCTCGTCGTAGCCACTACGAGACTTCATTTTCTTATCTTCTTCGGTGTTTGCCTTTCTTTTCTTGCTTCTTTGGATTGGTGGCTTGGGCCACCCACTTTCATCACTTGTACGCTCGGGCGGTTCTTCTCGGTCAGCTGGGACCCGGTCACTTTCCTCGTATTGTAGGCCTGCTCGGTGCGAAGTCCGAGTCAATCTCGATTATCGCTCCATCTTTCACCTTCTTTTCATCGAGTGCAAGGCTTACGCCATTCTTAAAGTTCAGGACCAACCGCCCGTTCGACATTTCCCTGCGAAAATACAAGGAAAAGGATCAGGGGCTGTACTAAGAACAAGAACATTAAGAAAATGTTTATTAAAGACACATTTTTTTTTATATATATTTTTTTATATTTTCAAATTTAACAGGAATGAAGTAGGGTAAGATCAGGGAAGAGATTCTGATTTGGAAAAGAAAACAAGGAAAACTTTATTATCATGATTTTATTTATTTTAGCACATTTATTATTATTATTTTTGGGTTCGGACCCAATCATAAGTAATTACTTCGCCCGTGTTTCTTAGGGATGAAGAATTCATTCCTTCGAAACATCAGGTAGCGTAATACTTTTTCAAGTATCGTCCGTTGATTGGAAGCATATGTCGTTCTCCACAGAATTCACTAGGCTGGTAGGAACCTCCCGAGTATCTTGCTTCGACCACAAACGGTCCTTCCCGAGTGGGTTCAAATTTTCCTCCTATCTTGCGGTGTGCAAGAATAGGTCTCTTGAGAACGAGAACTAAGTCACCAACTTTGAAGGTTCTCGGGCGGACCAGTTTGTCATGGGCTTGGACCATCTTAGCTTGATATAGTTCTAAATTTTGTTGCGCTGCAAGCCTTTTCCCTTCCAGGCTTTGTAATTCTTCGAGTCGTAATTTGGCGTTCTCTTCTGTCGTGATCTTGTTTGCAACTGCAATTCTGAGTGAAGGAAGCTGGACCTCTAAAGGTAACACTGCCTCGGACCCATACACCCGGAGCGTAAGGTGTAGCTTGAGTAGGAGTTCGAAGGTTGTCCGGTAGGCCCATAAGGCTTCTAACAACTTCTCGTGCCAATTTCTCTTATTATCGTCCAAGGTTTTCTTTAAGATTTGAACGAGAGTTTTATTAAAAGCCTCAGCGAGGCCGTTTGCTCTTGGGTAGTAAATTGTTGAGTACCGCCAGTCGATTCCGTGTCTCCTAACAAAATTGTTAATTTGTGTGCTTCTGAATGCTGACACATTATCTGAGATGATCCTGCGCGGCACCCCGAAACGGTAGACAACTTGGTTCTTGAAAAGCATAGCACGTGGTGTGCTTTCACTTCTCTTAGTGGAGCCGCCTCGCCCACTTGGAAAAGTAATCTGTAGCCGCAAGAATGAAGCGATGTCCTTTTGAAGATGGTGGTTCTATTGGACCCACTATATCTGTGCCCCAACATTCGAATGGCCATGACGCAATAGTCGGATGTAGCACATTTGGAGGTTGGTGTAGAACCACTCCGTGCACTTGGCATTGGTGACGGCTCTTGGTGATTTTCATGCAGTCGGTCATCATCGAGGGCCAGTAGTACCCTAGTCTTTTAATTTTCATTTTCATCATCGGACCCGACGGTGAGCGCCACGAGAGTCCTAAATGCACCTCCTTAACAATTTCACGGGCCTCGGACCCGCTTAGGCACCTTAGCCACATTTGATCAAAAGACCTTCGTACAATGTGTTGTTTATTAATGCGTAGGACAGAGTTCTTTTCTTGATCCGATGGGCTAGCGACCTATCGTCCGGTAACTTTCCTGTTTGCGGGTAGTCTGTAATGGTCGTCGCCAGTCTTCGTGTTTTTCCGTCACTGCTGCTAGCTGATTCTTTTTCTTTTTCGATTTGTGTATTGTGTCCATGTCGAGCTGTGATAGGACCGACGTCCGTGAGCTGACACTTCCATCGACTCATCTTGCAAACAGGCAAATTCTTTTGCGAGACGGGCTAAAGCATCTGCTAAAGCATTTTCTTTTACGGGAATTTTGTAGATCGTCACATTCGGAATCTGTTCCAACAGCTGTATGGCATACTGGAAGTATTGTTCGAGTCTTGGCTTTAAAATTCTGTACTATCCGGTGATCTGTTGAATGATTAACTGTGAATCCCCGTAGATGTTGATGTATGTTATCCCCATTTGAATGGTTAATTCCAGTCCCGTTATGAGGGCTTCGTATTCTGCTTCATTATTTGTACACGGTTCCGTTAAGTGGTAGGAGTATCTTAACATCCCCCGCTCCGGTGTTATAAAGATTAGCCCGATTCCTGCCTTACCGGGCACTATCACTTGCGATTCTTCATTTTTGTGTGCTGAAGATGCTCCGTCGAAATATAATTCCCAACGTCGATCATCAGGGTCTTCTAGATTCATTATTTGTTCATCTGGCAGATCGTCATTGAGAGGAGATTCGGCCGGCAAAGGGTGTCTTTGCGAGGAAGTCTGCTAAGACTTGTCCTTTTACGGCACGAAGAGGCACGAAAGTTATATCGAATTGCAATAATATCATTGAACATCCGGCAAGTCTGCAGGAAAGCGTTGGACGAGTCATCAAGTATTGCAATGGATTAAATTTCGAGATCGGGTTGACCTTATGAGAAAGCATGTAGTGCACGAGCTTTTGAGCGGCAAAGATCGGGGCCAAACAATGCTTTTCAATTGCGGGATACCTTATTTCCGTCGGAAGTAAACGACGGCTTAAGTAGTAAAGAGCATTTTCTTTACCCTCATCATTGACACAGGCTAACGGGGCTCCGAGAGAGTCGTCTAAAGCCGCGATGTAAAGTATCGACGTCTACACCGAGGCCAGGGTTGCTAAGACGAGGAGGTGTCATTAAATATTGTTTAATGTCTTCGAAGGCCTCTACGGCATTTCTCTTCCCAAATAAATTTAGCGTCCTTTTTAACTAGTGCCGAGAAAGGTGACACCTACTGACGGGTTTGAGATAAAGCGTCGAAGATATGCCGGCTTCCCTTGAAAAGATCGTAGTTGTTTTAAGGTTTTGGGAGGCGGCATTTCTAAGATAGCTTTAATCTTTTCGGGTCGATTTCAATTCCACGATGTCGGACAACGAATCCTAAGAATTTCCGGAGGTGACGCCAAAGGCGCATTTTAAGGGATTCATCTTAAGGTTAAATTGTCTTAATCGTTCGAAAACAATTCTCAAATCATACGGTGGTTTTCCTTTACTTTGCTTTTGATGACCACATCGTCCACGTAGCATTCGACTTGATTGTGGATGAGATCATCAAAAATTCTTGTCATTGCTCTCGGTAGGTTGCTCTGCGTTCTTCGGTCCGAATGGCATCATTGTGTAGCAATATACTCCGATCGGCGTTACGAATGCGTAAGCTTTTCATCTTCTGGAGCCATTTTTATCTGGTTATATCCTGAAGATCCATCCATGAATGAGAATATCTCATGTGTTGAAGCAATGTCGATCATTAATTCTGGGATCGGTAGAGGGAATTCATCTTTTGGACATGCCTTATTTAAATCTCTGAAATCCACACAAATTCTGATCTGACCAATCTTCTTTCTAACTGGCACCACATTGGCTAACCAAGTCGGGTATTGTTCTTCACGGACACATCTGGCGTCTATTAGCTTTTTAACTTCGGCTATGACTTGTTGTTCGATTTCTAGACGCATTCTTCACGGGACCTTGTCGACTAGGACGAAGTAGGATCCACTCCTAGCTTATGGACTGCGACCTCTGGAGCTAATCCTGGCATCTCGTCATAGTTCCAAGCAAAGCAGTCTTTAAATTCCATTAATAATTTGATTATTTCTTCGGAGTCTTCTTTATTGAGTAAGGAGCTAACAAAGGTATGTCTACGCTCTATGCTAGTACCTAAGTTAATTTCCTTTAACTCATCTATTGTAGATTTGATTTCTTCTTCGAATTCTGGTGGAGCGTCTCCAATTTGTAAATCTTCGAGTTCGTCTGTAGTTTCCATGCAGTTTTCATTGGACTCGCAAGTGACAACCAAGAAAAATTCAGTATCGTCAACTGACCCTACTGTGCCGAATCCGAGACCATGCTTTGAATTGGGTGGACGACCGGAATTATTCCATAATTTTTCAAAATGTTGTGATTGGCCTTTTTTCCATTGTCGAGGTAAGAAACCACGTTGAATTAAATTTTGAACACATGGAGAGTACCACTCAAAAGGTAATTCCATTAATTCTGATGAAGTGACATCTTCGAATTGTACATTATTTTCAGTTTTGGAGGAAGTAGCACCACGATAAAATTTGATTGGCCTTGCACCGTCGTTATGTACCTCTTTGACCACCATACCCTCGATCTTGTTAGAATGGATCGGAGTTAGGGTCATAGTATGTACGTAGTGGTTAATCTTTTCGTACATTGATTTGTATTATTCATTCTTTTCATCTTCGAGAGAGATCTTGAATTGCGGCTTCTTCTGACTTATTGTCGCTGCTTCTTGTTTGATTTATTTTTCTTCTTCAGAACTATCTTCCCAATCAACATTGATGGCTGGTTTCCTCTGTCCAACTGTCCTAACATCTCTACCACGACCTCGTCCCCGGCCTCGACATCGGATGCGAGTTGTGGAGAAACCTTCACCATGTCGCCGGAAGGGAGTGATGAGTGACTGTTGGACTAGAACTTCGGGTTCTTCGTTGTCTCGAACTTTCTTCGCTTCATTCGTTATGGTATCTCCGGAGAAGATTGTTTTCTTTGGCGGTGCATAATAAGTCTGTGTCTTCATGGATTCCAATCTCATGTACGGAGAATGGTTGCAAGTCACCTTTGATGCATTCGTTCCCCTCCATCGTAATATTTGATGCATCGATGCAGAGATGATGGTACCATCCTTTTTCATGTATCCATGGTCGGCCCGATAGAGCGTTGAACGATGTTTCGAATCAATTATGTGAAATTTTGCGGTTGTCTTTGCTAAGTCACCGGTCTTCATCGGTAGCGTTATTGACCCGAGGGCTCTTTCTCCTTTACGGTTGAATCCTCTTAATAACATTTTGTCGGCTTCGAGCTCGCGAGCATCGATTTCCAAGTATGCTTAGTGTTCGAAGACTCATTATATTGATTGATGCTCCTGGATCCACCAATACTCGGAGAGTGTAAACTTCCCAATTGTAAGCTGAAATGTACAATGGTCGGTTGTGATCTGCTCGTCCCAAGTAGTAGGTCATTGTCCGTGAAGGTAACGCCTCGCTTGTTCCTTTAATGAACAAACCTCATCTAAGGAATCTCCGAGCCATTTGAGCTAAGCAAATTTCGGATCAAGTAAGGCTTTGATCGAGCTTCTCTCATCTCCTTTGATAAGATGAGAGCATCGTAAATGCTCAGTTTGGTCGGTAGTTTCCTAAGATGGGCTAGCACGTTGTAGTCCACTTTATTTTCATGCGTCTCGGCTTCTTCTCGAATGGGTATTTCTTCTGCTGGGGTTGGTTCTTCTTGAACAACCACCGCTTTCTTTTGTCTTTTGGACCCATTCTAGGAGGTAGAACTCTTCCACTTCTTAAGTTGACTTCGTAATTTCTTCGAATCTAGTGTTGAGCTTGTCGGTGTCTCCTCCTGAATCGGAATGACGGGCTCTTCCGGATTATCCTCGAATACGAAGGCTCTAACTCTATCGTATTTGGAGCTCCTCGAAACTCGCGAGATAGATTCGTTGCTTGTTGAACTCTCGTAGCCTCCTTTATGGATGCCTTCTTTGTTATTTTGCTCGTCGAGATCGTGTATGATTTGAGAATTGTCGTTGGTATCGAAATCGATATCCGGATTGTCGCTAGTTACGTAATCGTTAGAAACAGTCAAAACGTAGCCAACGCCATTACCCTTATCATTATATGATCCCACCGAAGTGAGCGGATAATCATACAAAATCGAGAGGTTCGAGGGATTTCTCCCGAATCGAAACAACTATCCTAGGATAAGCGGCCCCTAGTCTAGCCTTAGGAACCTCGGTCCTCTCTTCTTCGTCGATTTTCTTCTTCTCTTCAATCGTCTCCTGTTGAGGTGGTTCTTCTATCGCAAGTGATAGTGCCGACTTGGCAGGTTTCGAACTCTGAATTGAAGCTTGCACCGAGGCGGTTTGGATGCTGTCTAAAATCTTTTTTGAATACCTCGTCCAAGCGGTAGTCCATCCATCGTCAGTCGTATAGGGATCTATCGGAATGATGGGATCAATTGAGATAACATTGACAGAACCTCCTTTCTGGGGTTCCTTCATGTACTCCTTCGGGATTGTTATATTCCCTTTCCGAAGGTTGTCGTTGAGCCAACTTTTGAAGGTAATGCAATCTTCTATCTTGTGCCCAAGCATCTGGTGATAAGGGCAAAAGTTGGGATCACTTTTCTTGTTGACTTCCTCCGGTCTCTTAGGCTACGGCGGTGGAAATCTGGAGTCTTCATCGGACTACGGAACATTTTCGGCTACTTGCTTCATTCTTGAACGGATATTCTCTCGCTCGAAGCTCCCTTAATGTACGTTGCTGACAAGGCGGTTGTTCATCTTGTGGAGATGACGTCATAGCTGGGCCGGGGTTCTTGTGATACTGTTGTGGTTACTGCGGCCGTTCTGGTGGTATTTGCATCGGTTGCTTGCCTTTGTCAACTGCTGCAACAATCCAATATTTCTTTTCAAAAGTCTTCAAAGGCTTTTGCTTGTCCGTCTTGTCGGCGAAACTTAATTGCTTCGCCTCTTCTTGCAAGCTTCCGGCCTTGCTTAACAACTTCTCGAAAGTCTTAATAGTGAATCCTTTGAGGAGAAGTGCTATCGGGCCGTGAATGCTTTTAAGCAAGATGCCGACTGCATGTTGTTCTTGTAGTTGTGGTTCACACTTCATGCTTAAGTTCCTCCATCGAAGTATGTAATCCACCAAAGTTTCGTTCGGCCTTTGTTTCTCTACCACTAAATCACCTATAGTGATGTGGTGTCGAGCTCCGGCGAATCGCTTGATGAAGAGGTTCTCTAGTTCGAGAACGTCTTCACCGATCCATTCGGTAATTCGCATACCGGTCGAAGGCGATTCCGACAATGCGCTGACGACCGTCGGAAGAGCAATGCATCGCTTCCCGCTGGCATTGCAACAAGCGGCACGAAAGTGTGCAACATGCTGTCGGGGGTTCCCGGTTCCATCAAATGTCTTGAACAGAGGTGGTACGAAACCTTTTGGGTATTGGACAGCGTCGAACTCTTCTGGGTAAGGTCTACCCGTCCGAATGGATGTCCCGCTCTTCGATTGTGCTAAGGCTTCTCGCACCTGCTGTTCCACCAAGTTCTTGATATCTTTTTCAGGGATCATACTTTGTGTTGTATCCTTTTTTAGCTGATCATCCCCATTGACGGATGTAATCTCCTTTCCTCCGTCTACAATGTGAATGACCTCTGGGGGTGTCTCTCTTTGTGGTTGCATTTGACTCTGGAGAGTGGCCAGAGCTACGGCCATCTCTTCCATCCTTTTCGCCATTTGAGCGATCGTGTCGTCTTTCTCTTGAAGCTGCCTTCTCATCAGTTCTGGCTCCTCTCTTTCTGCGGCTGCAGGAGCACCTTGCGAAGCTGATGAAGCTCGTGTTTCGACCATGTTGATTTCTGCATATTCGTCGTCCATGAACTCTGATGAATCAATCTCATCTCCGAACTTCTCCTCTCTTTCTTTTGCTAATCGTCGGATATCGGTTCTCAACTTTTCCATGGCATCTTCTAGCGGGGCTTTCTGTGTGTCTTCGCGGTTGTCATGCGATAGCTGTCGGGTCCCCTTTTCACGAGTCCCCTTTATCGCAGTAGCACTTTCTTCAGATTCAAGTCTCCTGGCGAGACTTTCTTTCTCGGCTCTGTTGTTTCAATCTCAGCTCGCCCGGTAGTGGGACGCCATACCATCCTTCTAGCGATAGAAGGTCCAGGACCGGATGGTGCATCGACCCAAATGCTTGGAAGGTGGTATCCTCCCTAATCCGTAATCCCGAGACGACGACGGGCGGACTAGCCTTCATCCTTTTACTTGGCTTTTCCGTCATGAGCGGCGGGTTCTACTCGGGGCCCAAGACGGGATTTGACTGGCACCCGCCCTATTCTCCGTAGAATCTCCGATACGTGGCAGTTTTCCTTCTTTGCTAACTTTTCTACCAAAGTTTGCAGTCGAGCAAACGGCGTAGTTCTAATCCTTTTCTTGCGGCTATCGTTGTAGTATGCGGGCTGAGGCAATGCGGCAGCAATCTTGCGAACATTTTCCTCGTCCTGCGGCGGAGAGGGGATGGAACCTACTTCCTCCCAAAAGTGGTATGTAGTCGAGCGGCGGTGTATATTCGGCAGCGGTGTATACTCGGGCGGTTCACGGGATTTCCTCCGGAAAGCAATTTCAGCGGCTACGGCTTCTCTGGCGATCCTTCTACTTACGTTTCTTCTTTGGGTCCTTGTTAGTGATGGAATCTTTGAGCCGGACCCAATTTCGAAAACGAAGGTCTCACGAGAAGATCCGTACCCTCCACGGTAACGGGTTTACCGTAATCACGGATTTCTTTCCCCTTTAATTTGGCGGAAGTCGGGGTAGGTGCGGAAACAACTAGACCGAGTGGGGGTAGTAAGAACGGTCCTCCGCGGACGGTAGTACTCCTCTCGGTCGGGACCCTTTGCAGGGGAGGAAACTCTTGGGTCGACCTAAGGTTGAACTCGACGGCGGCTTCTCGGCTTCGGATACCTTGTTCGTCGGCTGCAAAGAGGGAGACGTCGGTGATCTTGACATTCGTGTTTTCAAATCCTTGTCCAAATCGGATGATCCCATTATCGAGCGGCTCATCCTTATAGACGGCGAAGTCCGATCCGTTGGTGAAGTAGAAAATCAGCTTTGGGGCTTCCATTTCACGAGGGTAGATTCTGGTTGTCAGTCCCAAGTTATGCTTCTTTTCTTTAGGACGAAAAGAAAGGAATTGAAAAGAGTCCGAACACATTCTTGTTCATGTATTTATAGGAAGGAATCATTTCCCGACTATCCTATTGTTTGGCTTGAGTTTAGGAAAGTCCTAATATTTATTTAAATGTTTTGATCTTGCCAATTTTAATTAATTAGGGCTTATATTTGTATGATAAAATCAAACAAATAAATCTCGAAGATGTGAGGGTTTATGTCGTATCGACGACTACCTCGAATCCTAAGACCGGTTAGGGCTTAATTTGCAATGCAAATGCCTAACAAAAAAGTCGAGGATTTATGTCGCACTAGGAAAACTACCTCGAAGCCCTATGGCTTTGTTATTTAATTCTAGGAAGTTTTCGCTGAAGTAGACTCGAGTTTTGCACGATGACGATGGCCGTGCCGCCCACCATGCTCCGAGCTCCTTGTTGTTGCGGAGGTTTAGTTTTAGAAATCATAAATCGTGGGATGAGAAAAGTGTTTTGGTTTAGAGAAGTCTTAATTTCCAAGTGTTTTTGTGTTTTAATTAAAACAAATCTTAAAGTTGATTATAACGACACCGGTTAAGATCCCACGGTTCCATCCTTCCGCATCATTATTTTTATCGGATTCACTTAGTCCGGATGAATTTGCTAAACTCAACTGAATGAGTTCCACACTTTCATTTAGACCGTGGGAAATCCCGTTAGCAACACGTAGGTTACATCATCCGAGGTATTCCCGATCATCCAACAGGACGTTTTAATTTAATTGTAATTGTAGTTTTGTGTTCTGTTTGTGATTAAATTTCGAGTTGTTTTATATTTTGAAATGTTGTGGCGGTGAATTTTATCTTGCAATGACTTTTAACTTAGTTTTGGTTTCAGTTTTAGGGACTATCCTAAAGGTGTGGGTTTTCATGCAACAATTGTTTATCATGCAAGAAAAGTAAGTGCGATGCGATTAATGAAATTGCAATAATGTAAATTGTAAGAAAGTAAATTGCAATAAAATAAAAGCGTACCCGGAGGGTCTTCCCGTCATTCCAAGCCGCACTTAAAACACAATTAGAATATTTAAGCAAGTTCCTAGGTAAAGCTAAGGAAGGGTTATGGTTTTCTACCAAATTCCTAATCCTATAGCTAGTCATTTCCTATGACGTCTAGGTTCCTTGTGTTTTTGTTTGAAGAAGATTTTCTTCATCAAAGAACAATTGAGTTCAATTGTTCTTATAAACATCCTATCATATTGAGAAAGTGTTTAAGAAGAATCTTAAAGATCTTTTCAATATTTCTAGGATTGTTTTAAGTTCAAATGAATTTAATTATATAAATGAATTAATCGTCCGGGGATTCAAGTTTTGTTATCTTGCTCAGTGAACTAGGACATTTGAATATCTTATAGGTGAAGTAACATTTCATTTAATATTCTGTTTAGGAGTTATGATAACTAAAGCTTTTGAGGGTAAATTGGTGTTCAAATGATTTGTGATTTAATTTAATTTCAATTAATTTGGAATAGTTGTTCAAGTTATTTTAGATTTATTTTGAATTCTTTATGTCTTTGGCGATGTTATATTTAATTCAACTTAATTTAATTTAATTTAATTAAATCTTTAATTTAATTTAATTCAATTTAATTCAATTTAGTTTGATTTGATGTTACATTAAATTAATTTGATTCGATTTAATTTTAATTTAATTTGATTTAATTTAATTTAATTTAATTTAATTTAATTTAATTTATTTTATTTTATTTTATTTTAATTTAATTTTTAATTTTATTTTATTTAATTTAATTTAACTTAATTTAATTTGATTTTATTTATTTAATTTAATTTAATTTAATTTATTCATTTAATTTAATTTAATTTGTTTATTTAATTTAATTTAATTTAATCTTTAATTTAATCCAACTTTTAATTTTAATTTAATTTAATTTATTAATTTAATTTAATTTAATTTGTTTATTTAATTTAATTTAATCTTTAATTTAATTCAACTTTTAATTTTAATTTAATTTAATTTAATTTAATTCAATTTAATTTACTTAATTTAATTTAATTTTTAATTTAATTTTATTTTTAATTTTAATTGAAATTTTAATAGAGTTTAATAATTTAATTTTAGTTTAATGATTAAGTCTTTTGATATTTTGAATTTGAGTTATCATTTTAATTAAGAATTGAATATTAATGGGATGATTAATTTAGGGATTTTTAAATTAAATAATAAATCTCTTCCTAATAATATCCCTATTTTAATAATTCCAATTTTATTATTCTTCCAAATTTAATCAATTATTTAATTAAGGTTTAATTATTTTAAAATTGTTTAATGGGTTTCTACCCTTTAATTATTTAAATTTCAATCATCCAAATCAGATTAGGATCAAATATTTTATTTATTAATTTTTTTTAAACCTAAAGTTTTAATTAAGGATTAAAATTTTAATTACCACTTTACCCTTTAAGCTTAATAATTTCATAACTCACTAAATTGAACTCAAATGAACTTGAAATTTTTATGTGACTTCACTCATATGTCAATAAAGACATGAGAGGAGAAAATGTGATTTTTCTGTATTTAATTTATTTATATAATTATTTTTGGTAGAAAATAGAGATTTCCAAGGAAAATTTAATAACATGACCAAGGGAAAGTTTCTGTCCTTAAGAAAATTAGGGAACATTCCTAATGGCCAGAGAACCACTTGGACCAATTTTGGTGATTGTTTGAATTATATTATTTTTATTATAATTATTTTAAGTTTTGGAATATTAATTAATTTAAAAATAAAATAAATGTGGAAAAATGAATTTTATATTTTTCAAAAATCTCTCTGATATCAAGAAAATCAGAGAATCAAATTTTGCAATTTTCTGATTTTTCTATGATTTATTATAATTATTTTAGTGAAAATGCTAGAAAATACATTTTTTTAATTTTAAAATTACCCTGGAGCTTTAAAATTTAATATCTCACTAAATAGACCTAAGAAAAATATGGGGTTTGTTCCTAAGTGATTAAAATTCAAAATGTGACATTTTGGTGAATTTTATTATTTTTGTGATTTTTATTATTTTTTAATTATTAAAATATTAAAATAATATTAAAAATCAACTTTTTTAAAAAATTAAAATTTTAATTTTATTAAATTCCCCTAATATCAGAGAGACTCCAAAACCAATTTGGTGAATTTTTAAAAGATATCTTGAAAGTTATGAATTTTTAAAGTTTAAAATGGCTAAATGGCTTAATCAACCCAATTAGTAGGGCTAACCAAGTCCAATTGACCTCAAATTTTTATGGTGGGTTCCTCTGATCCTAAAGGTCAGTGGAGAATTAATTTCAAGTCAATTTGATGTATGGTTAGCTCTAATTAATTAGAGATTCATTTTGGGTGTTTAAGCCAATTAGGGTTGTTTTAAATGAACTAACTCAAAACCTAATTTTCCTAGGGTCCTCTGGTCATAAGGAACATCACCAAATTTTCCTAGAATTTATTTCACAACATGCTATTTACTGGAATTAAAATACTCAAAACGAGTAACATGAATTTGAAAAATCAATAACTCTTCATAGGGATGGCCTCGACTTTGGAAAATTCGGGGAATGTTCCCAAATTCGGAGGCTTCAAAGCCCTATGGTCTCATGCCATGGTGAATTGTATACATGCATGGAGAATTAAAAATATGCAGAGAGTAAATAAATTATTAAAAATAAAATACTTGATGAAATTAAATGATTTCTTTTCCACATTATTCTCCTCTCGTTCAGCGAGCGAGAGGGTATTTTTATTTTATTTTTCTGATTTTTCTACACAAAGTTAGGAATTTTTGAAGTTTAGGGAATTAAATAAATAGAAAATACCCCTAATTTTCTATTTATCCACGTGGCGCCGCGTCAACCTCGGCAGCTCCGAAACACCGCGTGTCGCGCTCCCATTCGACGCCGCCATCTGAGTCAGCGCTCCGGGGGGCCCGCTGTATCGTTCCGTCCTCTGATCCGACGCGATCCTGGCCGTTCGTCCGCACGTGTATTGAATGGACGGCATCCGTTCATCGTCCCCAAGTGTCCTCACCCGAGAGCGCGTCCACACTAAATCCACTAATATCTCACTCGATACTCGATGGATTTTTATGTTCTTATGCTCTATGGATTCGTCTTGAAGAGACGAACACATCTATACGGTGATCATGCTTTGAAATTAAAGCATTTGAAATGGAGAATCTCCAGAAGCTCGGGATGAAGAGTTAGCTCATACCTTAGCTCAGAGAAGTGTGGCTTCGATCTGAGGGTTGTTGCACCTTCGATTGGATCCCGACAAGCTCCGGATGAAGTCTCCTGGTTCGGTGAATTGTCTGAGTGGGATTTCGACCAAGCCCGATCACAAAGCTTGGAGAGTCTGGAGCAGCCGGGTGGCTCGGAGATGGGGCTTTTGCTTGGTGGACACCTTCCCTTGGTACGGTGAAGGTGTAGAACCAATCGATTTGGGGATTGGTTCACTGTGGAGAAGTGTCCTGGTTTTGGGTGGAATTTCGATTGAGAAATTGGATTTTTCGGTGGGGATTAGGGCAAATTGACACTGGGGATCAACTGCTCTGAGGGTGGAGAAGGGTTTGGAACAATTTTGGCAGAGTTTCGGCAAGGTTTGTGCAACTCTCCTCTCATGGCCGTGAGGGGTGGTGTTTAAATAGGAGAGGGTGGAGGGCCTCCCAGGGAGAGTTAGGGCTTGGGATCAGCTGCTTTGGGCATGGTAAGAACAGCCATGGTGGCCATTGGGCATGGGGCGACTCGGCGGTGAGAATTCCAAGTTGGGCTCACATGTGAGCTCTCGGCCATTGTGTTTTCCAGCGGCACTGGTGGCCGGCCGGCCAGGCATGGGACACCATCTTGTTCGGGTGGGTCGGGGCGGGGTTTAGTGTAGGCGATTGACAAATGTCATGTGTAAAGAGCTTGGATTGAAATGGAATGTGGGGAAGATCATTTTGGGTTCAAATGAGTCAACCCATGGTTTTGGGCTAGGTTCACCACCCAAGGCCCGGTCTTGGGCTGAAAAGGATCACTTGGGTCGGCCAGAGAGAATGGTGTGGTCTCCATCCATGATGAGGTGGCTAAGCATGGTTTAGTGTGTGACATGCTTAAGGTAAAAAGGGTTTAAGAAGGATTAGGAAAGGGGCCCTCCTTTTTCCATTAATGGCTTGATCACATGTCAAGCCTTCCATGGCTTCATGTGGCTTGTCCATGGCTTGCATGGCTCACCTTTGGCTTGGCAAAAAGTTTGGTCAATTTCATGAAAATGGATTTTAGGAATTTTTGGTAATTTGATGGACATTTGTATGAAACTTGATTTGGAATTATTTGATGATGAATTTAGGACTTAGGTAATGGCTTTAATTAAGTGGATGGCAAATGGAGATGTCATGTGGGCTTTAGGGTAGATTTTGGGCCTTTTGAAATGGTTTTAGATGGGCTTTTAAGAAGGTTTAAGGGGATGAGCCTTTAGGTTTAGGAATGAATTTATGGATGGGGATTTTGTAGAAGTTTGGGCCAAATAATTGTTGGTTTTGGTTTAGGGATGTATCATGAGTGATTTGAAATTAATTTGAGGTGGTTTGGGTTAGAATTGAGTTGAATTTGGGTTGATTTGGTAAATGGGCCAATATAGGTTAAATTGGGCTAACTTGGGCCAATGTTGGGCTAGGGTTGAAATTGATGTAAAATTAATGTTGAGAAATGTCTATGGGAGTGTTTCAAAGAGGTTTTACCTTTGGTTGGGCTTTGATTTTGGGGTTTGGGCTTATTTGGGTTAGGTTTGGGTTTAGGTCAAAATTAGGCTTTTGGCTTTGGGTTGAATTTGAGTGGGGTTTGGGTCTAAATTTTGTGTAAATCATGTTAGTGTTTTGCTTGTGGGAATGTTAAGGAAGGTTTAGAAAAGGTTTGGGGTTAATTGGAGTTGAATTGGGTGAGTTTGGGTTAGGTTTGGGTCATGGGTCCAAATTGGGCTTTAAGGCCAAAAGTGAAATTGGATCCAAATGTCAATCAAATTAGACTTGGATTTGGTCTAGATTGGTGTTGGGAATGTTGAATTGAATTTTAGAATTGAATTGGACCAGAATTTGGGTCGATTGGATAGGTTTGGTTTGACATTGGGTTCACTTTGGGTTAAAATGGGTCGAATTGGGGGTTTTGACAAAAGTAGGGTAAATTGACAAAATTGGCCCATGGTGTAGTTGGACAAAATGAAATTGGGAATATTTGGGATTTTCTAGAATTTTTTGGGAATTTTCTGAATTATTGGATTTTTGGGTCAAGTGGGGTATTTTGGGTATTTGGAGGGTATTGGGAGGTTTTCTTGGAATTTTTGATATTTTTGGGTATGGATGATCAATTTGAGTGATGTGGAAATGTTTGGGATTGATTTTGAGGAATTTTGGGTTATTTGGAAATTTTTTAGAAATTTGGGTATTTTTAAGGGTTTTGGGTAGGCTAAGCGGGTGTAGGGTCCCGGGGGTCAAAAATTGAAAATTTGGAAAATTGAGGATTGGATGAATATAAGCGGAATGAAATCATTTTGGTTGAGCCATGAAGCCACATCAAGCCCACATGAGCCATGAAGGGACTCATTTGAGGCATCCACTATGTTGTTCCTAACCCTCTTGCTCGAGGGCTTAGGGGTTAAGGACCATCCATGTGAATCACCTACATGAGTCGGGAGGTCGAGTTAGGTATAGGTGTGTGAAAGTGTAGTGTATAGGTGTAGTGTGTGTGTAAGTCGGCCCCTTCACCGAGACCGGGCCACCCGGGGTGGTCCTAAGGCCAAAGAGTCCTATAGGAACTCATCCTTTAAACTTCCGCATTTGATTTCGACTCTCACAGGTGATTAGGGGTCTACAGTCAAGTTTTGTGGAGTTTACAGGGAGTTAAGAAGTGGTTTGAATTTCTAAAAGGTGGGTCCCAATTCTAGTCCTCTAAGATAGTCAAAGGAAAAGCCTAAGGCTAGATCCTAAGTACTAATGGGAAGAATAGAAGACCTCATCAAAAATGAGGTCAACAATCGAACTTCATTTTCAAGTGATATGTTTACTCTTCGGAATAGATATGTCACTTGTGATGGAATGCTCGTTTATTTAAACTATTAATAACATGAGATCAGTTTGGTTTCATATTTTCAAAAATCAAATTCTAATTTCTAAATTATATATATATATATATATATATATATATATATATATATACACATTTAAATTAAATTTAAAATTTAAAATTCACCTAAAACTTACGTAGGCGACCCCCTTTTCAAAACACATAACTTATAATTATGCCGACAGTGTCCTAGTCCACCTGCAGTCTCTCCTTTTGAACTTGTCAAAATACTTTTATGAATAATATCCCTAATATTTATACTCTTCATGTTATGAATACAATGATTCAGAAAAGCTCTATGAACAATAACCTCGCTGTAATGGTTGGTAGGCAAAAGTCCTGCAGAAATGAAATAGTGTCAGGCTTTCGACACATGATTCAAATTATAAAGGGGAAAGTTAACTTTTAGCATTTGTTTAACCTTCCACTCCCCTTTTCCATCAGTCAAAAAGTTTAGAATCATATTCAATGCTTCATTCGTAATAGAGAAAATTTTGTATTCACAAGAAAAATGTGCTCTTAATTAATAAAATACATTTACACTGGCAGGGGTGAATTCAACCATTTGGCCTCTAACCAGAATGTATTCACTCTCAGAATAATACAAATTTGCATAAAACTCTCTAACAATACCAATCATCTCTTCAACAATGAAATAACAGAAAATCTCCCATTGCCGATCTGCAATAAGTTCTTCTAGCATACCTCCAGGATTTTCAAAGGCTCTCTTGAATACATTTCTTATTGCTAAGAAATGTACTAAAGCGAGAATAAGCCTTGAAATTCACAAATTTGTTTTCATCATACTCAAATTTCCTCTTACCCTTTGAAATTCTTGGAGCCATTTGTCTAAAAATACCAAATTTAACCAAATCAATTTTAAAATTGCAATGTAATGGACTCCAAGGTAAATTTAAAATGATAAGAACTCAAAATCCATGAAAAATCTCCAAAGTTTCTCTAAAAACTTCAAAATTTCATATCTTCATAATGTAGGAGATTTCCACGGTCAAAATCAAAAAATTTTAGGTTAAAGTGTAGCTCTTACCAAGAGAAGATGAAATTCGAACTTTTCTGGCCACAAAATCACTTCAAATCCAAATGCTAGTGACCTAAGTGCGAAAATATGCCTTGGCTAGAGGTAGAAGATGATGGTTTGGCCAAAAAATAGCAGGTCCCAGGGTTAAATCATGAAAATTTGGTGTTTCAGGCCTTTCTCCCGGTAGAGCACTGTCTGGGGCTAGAGGCAGCACCATTCGGCGCATTATTCTGCTCTAATGACCAAACTCTCTGTATTTTGGGGCAGTTCGGTGCTAGTGACAACGCCGTTCAGTGTCAGTTCAAAAACTGGGCTTCCGACTTTCCTTTGCAATTTCAATCTTTCAAGCCCACTCCGACGCCTAATTAGTCTAATTAAGCATTGAATAACATCCCAAAGCCATGAAAAATGATATTTTTTAATACAAACAACACAAAACATCACTTTCATATATAAAACCCAAGTGTCAGACACATACACACAACACTAAACATTACACATTTTCAAGCCATATAATCTTAAATTTAGCGTCGCACACAACCACAACATAATAACGCTGAAAACTAAACAAGAAAGCATGTCTAAATAAAACATCCAAAAAAAGCAAAGAAATTAGTTCAAATAAACAAACACAGAAATACAATAAGTAAGTCTTCATTATTCCTCAGAACTATCATTAATTCTAAGATCTCTAATTGATTAAGCATGAACAAATAGGTTGTAGAATGAACGAAACGAAAATTCTTCAGTAGATTCCTCTTCAATCTAACCTTTCCTTCTCATCAATCACGTTAACCTTCCTTCAAGATATCCAGAATGATCAAAGTGCTCCATCATTCTCCAATCCAGATGATCAAAGAAATCAGATAGATTGTTGATTGCATTCATCATGTATTGTACTTCCTTCTCCAATTTCTTAATTTTCTTCAAGATAATCTGTGAACTTTCAAGAAAGTAAGGAGGAAGAAGTGCTGATCTCTTAGATGGTTGATCTTCAATGATGCTCATGTCATTCATATCACCAATTGTCCGGTTACTATATGCATATGTTGGGTCTATAGGCTTCGAAGGTAGAAGCACTCTTTCCCAGTTCTCATATGGTACTTGTGATTGACTGCGGAGGAGAAATATGGTGGAAGGATGTCCAAGCCCATACTTAGATACGTGAACGATCAATCTCAAAACAGATTTGCCAATTATTGAACCAACTTCAATAGACATCCCCATTTGAAAACAGTTGTTCAGAATAGCACACTCCTTAATTACTTTACTGATTTTCATATTTGAGAGCAATTTTTCACATATGAAATAATGTAAGTGTTTTGACGTAGGATTTAACAGTGTGGTCGAGAAACTTACATACCTGTTATCTCTTATCTCTCATTCATCACTTTCATCCGTCAGATATCTGTATATATCTTTCATATTGTCCTTCATCGGGGAAAAATTTGAATAGTAACAAATTGGCACATTCTCAATCATGTATAAATCATTAACCTTTGCAGGAGTAAATATGACAAACCTATCTCACACATCGACTGATTCTTGGTTGATTCCATGAAGATTTGCATAGAACTTCTTCACAACCAGAATAACTATAGCGGCAGTAGTATAACACAATACTTTCCAACGTCTCTGAACAAAAATTTCATCAATTCTAGTCGTAGGAGAATTCGTACCTCAATTTACAAAAGCTCGTTCCTTAAACAATCTCATTTTCAAGATTTTTGTTGAATAGACGCTGCACCTCGAAACTAACAAATTTTTCTTGTTGAAAACTTGAAATTTTGAAGTTTCCATCGAGTTAGAATCCATTTGGATAAGAATTTGGATCTTCCACTTTGTTCCTTGTGTAGTTCTTAGGTTTAGAGGTGGTTTTGGGAGTTCTAATGGAGGATTTACCACCTAGAACAGCCAAAAATCGAATTTAAAGACAAGAAATGGTTTTCCTGAATAGTGGCAATGTTCGGAGCTGATAACAGCACAGTTTGGTGCTAGTTCAAATTTCTCCAAACTTCACTTGATTCAAATTCTTTCCAAATTTTGATTCGATTCATTTCTTAAATGTTGTTAATGATATTTAAGGAAGAATAAGATTTAAATAATTAACAAACAAACAAAAATAACACATCAAACAAAGCAAACATTCCATAACTGTGGGTTGCCTCCCATAAAGCACTTGGTTTAACGTCATCAGCCCGACATGACTTTTAGTTATTTAGGTTGATCCGACTTTAAAACCTCTTTAAAATTAGGTCTATTGCCTTCAAAATATGGTTTTAAACTTTATTCATTAACTTTGAATATTCTTCCAGAGTTAGGGTCTTCGATAATCACAGCTCCAAACTGGTATATTTTTATGACAATGAAAGGTCTTGTCCATCAAGATTTCAGTTTCCCAGGAAATAATTTCAATTTTGTATTATATAATAAAACTTTTTATCCTAGTTCAAATTTCTTTTTAACAATCTTCCGATCATGCCATATTTTTCTTCTCTCCTTGTATATTCTATCATTATCATATGATTCATTTCTGATTTCTTCTAATTCATTCAATTGCAACATTCTCTTCTCACCAACATCTTTCAAATTAAAGTTCAATTTCTTTATCTCCAAATATGCTTTATATTCTAATTCAACTGGCAAGTGACAAGTTTTTTCAAAAATTACTCTGTAATGAGACATTCTTATAGGAGTTTTATAAGCAGTTATGTATGTCCATAAAGCAGTATCTAATCTAGCAGACCAATCCAATTTCTCAGGATTAATGACTTTCTCCAAAAGTCGTTTAATTTCACAATTAGATACCTCTTTTAAACCATTAGTTTGGGGATGATAAGCTATAGAGATTCTATGCATAATATTATATTTTTCCACCAATCTCTGAATCTGATTATTCTTAAAATGGGATCCTCCATCAGTGATGATTACTCTAGGTATTCTATATCTTATGAAAATATTTTTCATCAAAAGCCTGGAAACACTTTTAGCATCAATCCTAGGTAAAGTTATTGCCTAAATCCATTTTGATACATAATCAACAGCAATTAGTATGTATATATTTCCAAATGAAGGTATAAATGATCCTATAAAATCTAATCCCCATGCATAAAAAATTTCAACTTCCAAAGTAAAATTAAGAGGCATTTCATTTCTTCTGGATATATTTCCTATTCTCCGACATCGATCTCAAGTTTTGATAAATCTATAAACATCTCTGAAAAGTGTAGGCCAATAAAATCCAGATTGCAAAATCTTATGTGCAGTTTTATCAATTCTATAATGTCCTCCAAATTCAGAATCATGACATTCTCGAATAATTCTTTCAGTTTCTTCATAAGACACACATCTCCTAATAATAAGATCTTTAAATTGCTTGTACAAATAAAGATCATCCTAGAAATAAAATTTAACATCATGCTTAAATTTTTTCTGCTGTTGCATTGTTAAATTAGGTGGTAGAATATTACTAATGATGTAGTTCACAATATCAGTATACCACGGTAAATTTCCTTCAATAATATTATATAATTGCTCATCAGGAAAAGTTTCAGTAATTTCCTTTTCAAAATCATCCAAATTAGGTTGTTTAAGTCAAGATAAATGATCAGCTATTTGATTATCGACTCCTTTTCTATTAATGATCTCAAAATCAAATTCTTGCATCAAAAGCATCCATCGAATCAGTCTTGGTTTTGTATCCTTCTTTTGCGTTAAATATTTAATAGCAGAATGATTAGTATGCACTATACATTTAGCTCCAATTAAGTAAAATCTAAATTTTTCAAAGGCATAAACAATCACTAATAACTCTCTTTTAGTAGTAGTGTAATTAATTTGAGCATCAGTAAGAGTCTTACTAGCGTAGTATATAACTTTAAACATTTTGTCATGTCTTTGCCCTAAAACAACTCCAATAGCATAATCGCTAGCATTGCACATTAATTCAAATTGTTTCTCCCAGTCAAGTGAAACTATTATAGGTGCAGCGATTAATATTTCCTTTAACAGATCGAAAGCTTGTAAGCATTTATCGTTAAAATCAAACTTCCTATTTTTTTTCCAAAAGTTGGCATAGAGGCTTAGTGATTTTTGAAATGTCTTTAATATATCGTTTGTAGAATCCAACATGTCCTAAAAAGCTTCTTACCTCACTCACAGTTGTTGGAGGTGGTAATTTTTCTATAATTTGAATCTTCGTGGGATCTACTTCCATGTCATATTCAGATATTTTATGCCCAAGCATAATTCCTCCTGCAACCATAAATTGAGACTTTTTTCAGTTTAGGACTAATTTGTTCTTTCGCGTACCTCTAAAACTTTTTCTAAGTTGCAAAGGCATGCATCAAATGAATCTCCAAATATTGAGAAATCACCCATAAACCCTTCTATTCCATCATCAATTAATTTGTTAAATATAGACGTCATACATCTTTGAAATGTTGTAGGTGCATTACATAATCCAAAGGGCATCCTTCTAAAAGCAAAAGTTTAATAAGGGCTAGTAAATGTAGTCTTCTCTCGATCCTCAGGAGAAATAAGTATTTGGTGATAACTGGTATATCCATCTAAAAAACAATAATACTTGTGTCCAACAAGTCTGTCTAGCATTTGGTATAAAAATGGTAAAGGAAAGTGATCTTTTCTAGTGGCGGCGTTTAATTTTCTATAATCAATACATATTCTCCAACCAATGAATTTTTCTTGTCGATATAATTTCATTTCGATCATTTACATTAATAGTCACTCCTCCTTTCTTAGGAACACAATGAATTGGGCTTACCCAAACACTATCAGAAATAGGATATATAATTCTAGCATCTAACCACTTTAAAATCTCTTTTTTTAACCACTTCTTTCATTATTGGGTTTAGTCACCTTTGTGGATCAACTCTAGATTTGTGTTGTTCATCCAACAAAATTATGTGTATACAAATCAATGGTCTGATTCTTCTAATATCAACTATGGACCAACCAAAAGCCTTTTTGTATCTTTTTAAGGTGTCCAATAATTTTTGTTCATGATATTCATTTAAATTCGAAGATACAATGACTAGTAAAGTAGATGATTCTCCTAAAAACATATACTTTAGATGATTAGAGAGAATTTTTAAGCTTAAGTTCAGGGGTTTTAATGATAGATGTAATTAAACTTTTATCTCTATTTTCCATAGTATCCAATCTTTCAAATTTTTTCTGAACAAATTCTAAATTTTTATTCTTCAAATCATCAAAATCATCTTCATTTTCACTTTCATTTTCATCCTTACATTCCAAATTTTCTTCAAATACTTCTCTAAAATGATCTTCTATCAAATAATCGCATATTTCCATTCAAAAGCACTCATCATCTTTTTCAGTTGAAGGGTATTTCATAGATTTCAAAATATTGAAAGTTACCTCTTGGTCATTAACTCTCATAGTTAATTCTCCTTCTTGAACATCCATCATAGCTCTTCCAGTAACAAGAAATGGTCTTCCTAAAATAATTGGAATTTCTTTATCTTCCTCCATATCTAATACAATAATGTCTACATGAAAGATAAATTTATCCACCTTTACTTATACATCTTCCTCAATGCCTTTAGGATAAGTGATAGAAAGATCAGCCAGTTGAAGAGTCACAGATGTAGGTGAAATTTCTCATATTCCCAATCTTTCGAAAGTTAATAAAGACATAAGATTAATACTAGCTCCAAGATCACATAAAGTTCTTCTGAAAAATTTCTCACCTATAGCACACGGGATAGTAAAACTACATGGGTCTTTAAGTTTTTCAGGAAGCTTCTTCTAAATAATTGTACTACACTCACCGCTACGTGTAACAGTCTCATGGTCTTTAAACTTTCTTTTCTTTTTAAGAATATCATTCATAAACTTTTCATAATTAGACATCTGCTCTAATACTTCGACAAAGGGAATATAATCGTTAATTTCTTAAGAATTTCTAAAAACTTTGCAAATCTGTTATCCCTGTTCTGTTTCTTTAATCTTTGAGGAAAAGAATGAGGTGGTTTTTCAACAGTTATCTTCATTAGTTCTAGTAGATATTCATCTGGATATATCTTATTATAACTTTTCTCAAAGTTCACTTCCTCTCTTTCAACTTCGACTTCTTTTTGAACTCTTGGTTCCAATTCTTTTCCACTCCTTAATTGAATAACCTTAATTTGCTCTTTGTTTTGATCTTTTGGATTGATCTCAACATTGCTAGGAATATTTCCAGAAGGTCTATTATTAAGCGCAGTAAATATATGTCCCAATTGATTCTCAATGTTCTTCATTGCAACGTTTTAAGCTTGAATTTGATTACCCATATTTAGAATCATTTCTATAATTGGTATTTCCTTAGTTGTTCAGATTTCCAACTGGATTCATAGGATTGTTTCCCCATTGCGGGTTACCAATAGTATTGGTGTTATTCCAGTTGAAGTTTGGATGATTCCTCTAAATAAGATTATAAAAATTCCAATAAGGATTATCGACTTTATTATTTATGGCATTCAATGTTTCATAAGACATTTGAGACTCTATCATCTATCCTGATGAATTTTCTTCTAACACCGGGGGTGTTGGAGAATAATTCATTCCATATTGATTTATTTCCTTGGAAAGTGCAGCAATTTGAGAGACTATCATCGTTATCACATTAGAATCATAAATACTAACTACTTTCTTAAGATTTACCTACTCAGAGGGCCATTGAAAATTATTAGTAGCTATCTCTTCAATTAACAAATATGTTTCATCAAAAGGTTTTGACATTAATGATCCACCAGCAGCATCATCGATAATCTATCTCAAAGATCCCACTAATCCATTATAAAAGGTTTGAATTATTATTCAGTCTGGTAAAGCATTGTGTGGACACCTCAGAAGATCTGTAAATCTTTCTCAAGCTTAATATATGTATTCTTCATCAAACTGACTAAAAGTTGTGATATCATTCCTCAGCTTAGTAGTTTTAGAAGGAGGAAAATATTTTGACCAAAACTTTTCTGAAAGCTCTCCCCAAGTTCTGATAGATCCAGGTGCTAACAAATTTAACCACGTCTTAGCTTTATCCCTTAGTGAAAAAGGAAAAATTCTAAGCCTAACAACATCGTTTGACACTCTATCATATTTAAAAGTAGCACATAGTTCTAGAAAACTAGCGAGATGTAAGTCAGGATCTTCATTAGGTGTTCCTCCAAATTGATTATTCTGTGTCATTTGGATAATAGCAGGTTTAAGCTCAAATGAATTAGCAGCAACATCAGAAGTTTAGATAGTTAAATGAATTTCATCTGTTGTTGAATTAGCATAATCTCTTAAAGGTCTCGGTATATTTTCATTTTGATTGTTTAAATTATTCACTATCTTGTGAGGATTTGCATATTGTTTTTATTGTTTTCAAATTTTTCACATAGTACGCTCTAATTTAAAATCGTAAGACACTAAACCTATAGATCTGATACTATGCATACAAACACAATAAGCACACTAACAATAAACAAACACACACAATTATGACTTGCAATTCAAATATAAGATTTAAAATATGACAAAATAATAATTTAACAGTTACCCTTTTTTACCGTACCTCCCCGGCAACGATGGTAAAAATTTAGTACGAATTTTTTAATTTGTGAAAATTAATGAACTCAGGTTTTGATATATATATTAATGTAGTTTTATAATGAGTCACACAATTATACACAAGTATACGTATCACTAAAGTAATACAAGGCTCTAATGAAGTCCTGGAATATCGATCCCACAGGGAGGCTTCAATTTTATGGCGTAGCACAGAAATCACTATCGAATCACAACGCAATTGCAAGTAAGTTTAATTCTTAAAATAAAGACAACAGTTGTAGTTACTATTTCTACCAAAATACGTTCTGAAATCTAGCAAGTTAAACTAACACAATACTAAATTTATAACAAAGTTTAGTTGCAAGAAAGAGTCTTCCTCCTTTCCAATCATAATGTGATGATTATTGCGACAAAGATCAGTGGTGCTAATGTATTATGCCAAATAGGAGCGTTCATATTCTTTACCCATATTTCAGCGTATAAAGAACATTGGCAAATCCTAAGTTTAGTCCCCAGATACGTAGTTGAGGTCCGGGAGGATGCGGGTCTCACTCCAGAGCTCCCACTTCCCTTCACCTATAGGCTAACTCTCGCTTTAGTTTCCAAACATTAGGACCAAATTGAGGATTTCAACCTATCACTCTGAAATCTCCAATTCTACGCCCATCAAAGTATATTTTCCTATTTATTTGCACTCAATCCTCGTGAACTATGCTCTCATTCATGGACATTGAATGTGACCTTCACATTTATTGTAGAACTCATAATCCTTTCAGAAAATATGTTTCCCAACAAGTTTTAACAATTCAATTGGCCAGATCAAAAAGTAAATGAAGTTCAAAGTGAAAAGGTCATCACAAATTCTTCAAAATAAATCGGTACATCATTTCCATATCACAACATCAACACATCACATGAAAAGGAGAAAGACAATGAAAACTACTCAAGACTCATGAGGAAATGATAAAAAACATGGATTTTATATATAAAAAAATGTCATAAAAACAGAGTAAAGTAAAGACAACTTATCTCAAAGTCTTCCCCAAGCGAATCTCAAGGAATTCCTTTGACTCCTCTTCTTTCTGCACAACAACACACAATTCTCTCTTTAGAATAGTAAGGAAGAAGAAATCTCTCACTTTCCCTTACACTCCTTAGAAGAGAAAACACAAAACCTAAATTCTTACACAAATGGAAAGAAACTCTCTCTAAACTCTTAAATCTTCTCTTTTCTTCTTCCTCGAACTTGGCTCCAAAAGTGTTTAAATTCAATAAAAACTAAATTCCCAAGAGTTTCCTAAAGCAACCCTTCAAAATCCGGCCAAATACATTGAATCTAGTTCAAAATCGGGATAGGACACTATTCGGTGCTGGATAGGGCGTCGTTCGGCGTATTATTCCACCAAAACGGTCGCAACTCTCTATAAAATGGTGTTGTCCTTTGCTGACAGCGTTGTTCGGCTCTTGTTCAATAAAATGAACTTTTGTCCCTTTTTGCTCTAAATTTGTTCATTTTCGCTTCCTTTTGCTCTGAAGGCCTAAAATGATTGTATCTGCATAAAATCATGAAAAATACCTTCCTTTAAAGTGCAATATCATCAAAAACAGGTATGAAATGGATAATAAAAAGCTATCAAATTTTCAGTGGATCAAACAGCCACTCATATACGCAAGTATATGTATCGTTCAAGTAATACAGGGCTCTAGTGAGTCCTGATTATCGACCCCATGATGAAGGTTGTTCTTTTCTAAGTTTAGAATAGAAATCCAATACTTAATTCACAATGCACGTTCAGGAAATATTAAAGTTGTAAGTGTAAAGATGACTAAAAATAGGTTTACTAAAGTTACTTTCTAAATTTCTAGACAAAATTAACTAACAAAGACATAGTTTTGTATTAAAAGGTTTAAATATGGAAAAGTATCTTCCCCCTTACAATGATACTATGATGAGTGAATGATAAAGATTGATAAAAAATTATATTGTGCCAAATAGGAGCATTCATATTCTTTACCCTCTTCAGAGTACCCCCTCTTCCGAGTTCTGTAAAGAACAATAGCTAATCCTAAGTTTAGTCCCTAAATCCATGGTTAGGCTAGGAGGATACTGGCTGTCACTTCAGAGCTCCCACTTCCCTTCACCTAAAGGCTAACCCTAGCTTTAGTTTCCAAACAATAGGACTAAATTGAGGATTTCAGTCTGTCACTATAAAATCTCTAACTCTACGCCCATCAAAAAATATTTCCTTATTTATTTACACTCAACCCCCATGAACTATGAAACTCATTCATGAACACTGAATGAAATCTCCACTTTTGTTTTATAACACTTAGTCTTCTCGAATTGTATGTTTCACGACAAGTTTTAACAATTCAATTGGCCAGATCAAAAAGTAAATGAAGTACAAAGTGAAAAATCATCACAATTTCTTAACATTTAAATGGCACATCAAATCTACGTCATCACTTCACTGTATCTCATTGCAAAGAGAAAGACAAAGAAATGTACTCAGAATTTATGAGGAAGATACGACAAAACATGTATTATATATATATAAGCAGTCATACAAACAAAAAGAAGTAAATACAACTGTTGACCTCATTTTTGATGAGGTCTTCTCTTCTCTCTTTAGTACTTAGGATCTAGCCTTAGGCTTTTCCTTTGACTATCTTAGAGGACTAGAAGTGGAACCCACCACTTAGAAATTCAAACCACTTCTTAACTCCCTGCAAACTCCACAAACTTGATTGTAGACCCCTAATCACCTAGAGGGTTGAGATCAAATGTGGAAGTTTAAAGGATGAGTTCTATAGGACTCTTTGGCCTTAGGAGCCCATACTGGGTGAGTGCAGTGCAGTGAGGGCTGACTTACACACACACTACACTTATACACTACACTTTCAAACACCTCCTAAAACCACACCCATACCCAACTTGACCTCCTGACTCATGGAAGTGATTCACATGGATGGTCCTTAACCCCTAAGCCCTTGGCTAAGAGGGTTCGGAACAACATAGTGAATGCCTCAAATGAGTCCCTTCATGGCTCATGTAGGCTTGATATGGCTTCATGGCTCATGTAGACTTGATATGGCTTCATGGCTCAACCAAAATGATTTCATTTCACTTACATTTACCCAATCTTCAATTTTCCAAATTTTCGATTTTTGACCCAGGGGACCCTACACACTTCTAACTACCCAAGACCCTTGAAATTACCCAAATTTTTCAAAAAAAATCTCCAAATCACCCAAAATTCCTCAAGACCAATCCCAAACATTCCCACATTACTCAAATTGATCATCCATAGCCAAAAATACCAAAAATTCCAAAAATACCTCCCAATACCCTCCAAATACCCAAAATGCCCCTCTTAGCCAAAAAATCCAAAAATTCAGAAAATTCCCAGAAAATTCCAGAAAATCTCAAATATTCTCAATTTGATTTTGTTCAACTACACCATGGGCCAATTTTGTCAATTTACCCCACTTTTGTCAAAATCCCCAATTTGACCCATTTTAACCCAAAATGAACCCGATGTCGAGCCAAACCTACCCAATTGACCCAAATTCTGGTCCAATTCAATTCTAAACTTCAATTCAACATCCCCAACACCAATCTAGACCAAATCTAAGTCCAATTTGATTGGAATTTGAATCCAATTTCACTTTTGACCTTAAAGCCCAATTTGGACTCATGACCCAAACTTAGCCCAAACTAACCGAATTCAACTCCAATTAACCCCAAACCTTTTCTAAACCTTCCTTAACATCCCCACAAATAAAACACTAACATGATTTACCCAAAATTTAGACCCAAACCCCACTCAAATTCAACCCAAAGCTAAAAGGCCCAATTTTGACCTAAACCCAAGTAAACCCAAACCCCAAAATCAAAACCCAACCAAAGCCGAAACCTCTTTGAAACACTCCCATAAACATTTCCCAACATTAATTTTACATCAATTTCAACCATATCCCAACATTGGCCCATTTACCAAAGAGGCCCAAATCCAACCCAATTCAAACCCAAATCATTCCAAATTCATTTCAAATCATTCATGACATACCCCTAAACCAAACCCAACAATTATTTGGCCCAAGCCTTTACCAAACTTTCATCCTAAAATCCATTTTAAAATCCAAAAACCCACTTCCCTAAACCATTTTAAAAGCCCATCTTCACTAAATTTCAAAGGCCTAAACTTCATGCTAAAGCCCATATGACATTCTTTTCATCAACCCATCAATTGATATCATCCCTTAAGTCCTAAATCAATCATTAAAAAATCCTAAATTAGGCCTCATTCCAAAACCACCCATAAGTCCCAAAAAATTCAAAACCTTCTTTCATGTAAATAACCAAGCTTTGTCCCAAGCCATAGGTGAGCCAAAGACAAGCCATGTACAAGCCATATGAAGCCATGGGATGTTTGACATGTGACCATGCCCAAAGTAGCAAGAGGAGGGCCCCCTTTCTTAAAACTTCATTAGGCTTTTTAACCCCTTCCATGTTACACACTAAACCATTATTAGCCACATCATTTTAGATGGGGACTTCACCACCCCTTTCTAGCTGATGCAAATGATCCTCTCTCAGCCCAAATCAGCCATGGGGAGGTGAACCTAACCCAAAATCATGGCTTGGACCAAATCGAAGCCAAAATGGCCTCTCCCCCATACCATTTTAATCCAAGCCCTTTACACATGTCCATGACCGATTATTGCACAAACCTCCAGCCACGACCACCTTGGACCGAGGGTGACCCATGCTGTTGGCCGGCCCTCTGGATCGCCGGGAAAACACCACACCCGAGAGCTCGCATGTGAGCCGACATTGAAATTCCTCACTTGCTGAGTTGCCCCATGCCCAGTGGCCATTGCGGCCTGTTCTTCTCTTGCCGAAGTGGCTGATCCCGGTCCCTAACTCCCCACAGGAGGCCCTCCGAGCCTCTCCTATTTAAACACCACCTCTCTCGGCCATGGAGGAGGTGCTGAACCAACCTTAAGGAAACTCTGCCAAAATCATTCCAGACTACTCCCCACACATAGACAACTTGATCCCCACTGAAATCCCCATTCCATTTCTTCTCTGTGAGCCCAATTTCAGAGTTGAAATCCAAGCCCAAAACTAGGACACTTCTCCACAGTGAGTCGATCCCCAAATTGATTGGTCCTACACCTTCACCGGACCAAGAGAAGAAGTTTACCGGCAAAAGCCCCTTCTCCGAGGCCACCCATCCGTTCCGGACTCCAAGCTTTGTAATCGAGTCGTGGTCGAAATCATACTGGACAATTCACCGGGCCGAGGGACTTCATGCTGGAGCTTGCTTGGACCCGATCGAAGGTGACACAACTCTCGGATCGAAGTTTCACTTCTGCGAGCAAAGGTATGGACTCACTCTTCTTCCCAAGCTTACAGAGATTCTCTATTTAATTCGAGTCAATTTCAATACATGTTTACCGTATGGATGTGTTCGTCTCCTCAAGGCGAATCCATAGAGTATAAGAACACGAAAATTCGTTGAGAATCGAGTGAGAAATTAGGGTTAGAAGGTTGACGCTCACGGGTGCACACCAGTCGTAGACGATGACTGGGAGCCGTCGGATCGAGCGTGTATCGAGCGGACGGTGCGGATTGAGCGGGACGGCGCGATGGTACGTGAACCGCGGGGCCACTGGAGCGGCGAGTCGGATGGTGGCGCGAATCGAGAAGACGACTCGCGGCGTTTCGGAGATGCTAGGTTGAGGCGGCGCCGCGTGGATAAGTAGGAAATTAGGGGTTTTTGATTTATTTAATTCCCTAAACTTCAAAAATGCATAACTTTGTGTAGGAAAATCAGAAAAATAAAATAAAAATACCCTCTTGCTCAGTGAATAGAGGAGAATAATGTGGAAAAGAAATCATTTAATTTCATTAAGTATTTGATTTTTAATAATTTATTTACTCTCTGCACTATTTCAATTCTCCATGCATGTATACAATTCACCATGGCATGAGACCATAGGGCTTTTGAAGCCTCTGAATTTGGGAACATTCCCTGAATTTTCCAAGTCGAGAGCCACCCCTATGAAGAGTTATTAATTTTTCAATTCTAGGTCAATATTCTAAGTATTTTAATTCTAATAATTAGCATGTTGTGAAATAAATTCTAGGAAAATTTGGTGATGTTTCGTATGACCAGAGGACCCTAGAAAAAATGGTTTTTGAGTTAACTCACTTGTAATAACCCTAATTGGCTTAAACACCCAAAATGGAACCTTTATTAATTAGAGCTAATCATGCATCAAATTGACTTGAAATCAATTCTCCACTGACCTTTAGGATCAGAGGAACCCACCATAAAAGTTTGAAGTCAATTGGACTTGGTTAGCCCTATCAAATGGGTTGATTAAGCCATTTAGCCAAACTTAAACTTTGAAAATTCATAACTTTCAAATTCCTTCTCAAAAATCCACCAAATTGGTCTTGGAGCCTCTCTGATATCAGGGGAATTTAAGAAAATTAAAATTGCAATTTTCCAAAAAAGTTGATTTTTTGCATTATTTTAATATTTTTAATAATTAAAAAATAATAAAAATCACAAAAATAATAAAATTCACCAAAATGTCACATTTTGAATTTTAATCACTTAGGAACAAACCCCATATTTTTCTTAAACCTCTATGATGAGATATCAAATTTTAAAGTCCTAAGGTAATTTTAAAATTAAAAAATGTATTTTCTAACATTTCCACTAAAATAATTCTAATAAATCAAAGAAAAATCAGAAAATTATAAAAATTGGTTCTCTGGTTTCCTTGATATCAGAGAGATTTTTGAAAAATATAAAATTCATTTTTCAACCTTTATTTTATTTTTTAAATTAATTAATACTCCAAAATTTAAAATAATTATGATAAAAATAATATAATTCAAAAAAATCACCAAAATTGTCCAATTGGTCCTCTGGTTATTAGGAATTTCCCATAATTTTCTTAAGGACAGAAACTTTCCCTTGGTCATGTTATTAAATTTTCCTTGAAAATTCTTATTTTCCACCAAAAATAATTATATAAATAAATTAAATACAGAAAAATCACATTCTCTCCTCTAATGTCTTGATTGACAAATGAGTGAAGTCACATAAAAATTTCAAATTCATTTAAGCTCAATTTAGTGAGTTGTGAAATTAGTAAGTTCAAAGGGCAAAATAGTAATTAAAATTTTAACCTATAATTAAAAATTCTAGGTTTAATTAAAAGGGTGGGTAAAATATTTGATACTAAGTTGATTTTAGATGTTTGAAACTTAGGTAATTAAAGGGTAGAAACCTACCAAATAATTTGAAAGTAATCAAAATAAACCTTAATTAAATAATTAATTAAATTTGGAAGAATAATGAAAAATTAGAATTATTAAAATAGGGATATTGTTAGGAAGAAATTCATTCAGTAATCTAAGAATCCCTAAATTAATCACCTCAATAATATTCAATTCCTAATTAAAATGATAATCCAAATTCAAAATTTAAAATGCCTAATCATTAAATTAAATTAAAATTAAAACATTTAAATTAAATCCTTTTAAAATTTCAATTAACTTAATATTTTAACAATTAAAATTAAATCATCCCTAAAGCATAAATAAAATAAAATATTAAATTAAAAAATAATAATAATAATAATAATAATAAAATTAAATTAAAATTTAAATTAAAATTAAAATTAAAAATTAAACCAAATTAAGATTTAAATTAAAATTAAAATTAAAATTAAATTAAATTAAATTAAAAAATTAAATTAAATTAAATTAAATCACATTAAATTAAATCAAAACATATTAAATTAAATTAAATTAAATTAAATAAAAAAAATAAAATCGAAGTTAAAATAAAATTAAAACTAAAAACTAAACCAAATTAAATTAAAATTAAATTAAATTGAATTGAATTAAATATAACATCACTTAAGACATAAAGAATTCAAAAATAAATCTAAAACAACTTGAACACTATTCCAAACTTAAACCATTAATTGAAATTAAATTAAAATCACGAAATCACTTGAACATCGGTTTGCCCTCGAAAGCTCTTATTGTCGTAACTCCTAAATGGAGTGTTAAGTGAAGTATTACTTCACTCATAGGATATTCGAATGTCCTAGTTCATCGAGCAAGATAACAAAACTTAAACTCCTGGATGATTGATTCATTGTATAATTGAATTCTCTTGGACTTAAAATAATCACAGAAGTATTGAAAAGATGTTTAAGATTCGTCTTAAGCACTTCCTCAGTACGATAGGATGTTTATAAGAACAATTGAACTTAATTGTTCTTTGATGAAGAAAATCGTCCTCAAACCAAAACACAAGAACACTAGACGTCATAGGAGATGACTAGCTATAGGATTAGGAACTTGGTAGAAAACCATAACCCTTCCCGTAGCTTTTCCTAGGAACTAGCTTTAAATGCTTAAATATTCTAAATTGTGTTTAAGTGTAGCCTGGGATGACGGGAAGACCCTCCAGGTAAGCTTTTATTTTATTGTAATTTACCTTCTTGCAATTTACTTTATTGCAAATACACTTACTTTTCTTACATGATAAACAACTGTTGCATGAAAACCCACACCTTTAGGATAGCCCCTAAAACTGAAACCAAAACTAAATTAAAAGTCATTACAAGATAAAATTCACCGCCACAACATTTCAAAATATAAAACAACTCAAAATTTAATCACAAACGAATACAAAACTACAATTACAACTAAATTAAAACGTCTTGTTGGATGATCGGGAATACCTCGGATGATGTAACCTACGTGTTGCTAACGGGATTTCCGCGGTCTAAATGAAAGTGTGGAACTCATTTAGTTGAGTTTAGTAAATTCAATTTGGACTAAGTGAATCCGATAAAAATAACGATGCCGGAAGGATGGAACCGTAGGATCTTAACCGGTGTTGTTATAATCAAATTTAAGATTTGTTTTAATTAAAACATAAAAAACACTTGGACTTTAAGATTTCTAAAACCAAACTCCTCTCTTCTCTTTTAGTTGCAATCTTCTGCAACAACAAGGAGCTCGGAGCATGGTGGGCAGCACGGCCATCGTCATCAGCAAAACCTGAGTCTACTTCAGCAAAACTTTCTTAGAATTAAATAACCAAGCCATAGGATTTTGAGGTAGTTTGCACTAGTGCAACATAAATCCTCAACCTTTTGTTAGGCATTTGCATTGCAAATTAAGCCACGACCGGTCTTAGGACTCGAGGTAGTCGTTCGATACGACATAAACCCTCACATCTTCGAGGCTATTTGTATGATCATGTCATACGAACATAAGTCCTAATTAATTAAAATGGGCGAGATCAAAACATTAAATAAACATTAGGACTTTCCTAAATTCAAGCCAAACAATAGGATAGTCGGGAAATTACCGAAGTTCGCTTCGAATGCGTAATTTCTCCTACCTTTCTTCCTTTGAATTCCCAAAACAGAATGTTCCAAATTTGATCCATTCCACTATTGAAATTCTAAAATTCAATCCCTTGAAAACTTAAACTTTGAGATTCTTGAGAGCAGAACTACTGATTATTATCGAGAGTTTTCTTAAAGTGATTCTCGTCACTTAAGATGTAATTAACTATAGGGGCTTGCCCTTATAAGGAATTTTAAGAACCCAGGTAATATAAACCCTTCTTAATTCATTTATATTAAGCAGGGGAATTTGTCGGCTTATAAAATTGGTTCGCAGACCAAATGGATGTCATAAATCTTCTAGTTTATTTAATCGAGCCCCATCACCAAACAGTGTGTTTATTCTTTGGGATAGATACACGGTTTGTGATGCGGCGCTCGTTTATATAAACTATCTGGGATGTGAGGTCGGTTTGATTTCATATCTTAAAATTATTTTCAAAATCAAATACTACTTTCTAAATCATATATATATATATATATATATAAATTAAAACTACAACCTAAAAATAAGCCGTACAACTTCTGGCGACTCCGCTGGGAAAAATTCTTCTCTCCATTTTAATCAGATAGTTCTGCTTTCAAAAATCGGTAGTGTATCCATGTCCCTAGTGGATCAAACTACCCTTCTTTCCGTTGGAATACTATGTTCATTTCTACCTCGAACAAGTACAACCAACATTCTCTCGGATTTAGGAGCCACTTGTTTAGACACCCCTAAACAGAGAGGTTACGAGATCCTTTTACCTCTTTTACGAGGTGGGGTTGGCCCCCGATAGGTATTAGTTTAGGAGCGACCTTGCGGGTCGAGAAGTTTCTACGAGACTTTCTCTTCCTTTTCCAGTTCCTAATCAATTCCTTTTACCCTTCCTACAACTCTCCTTCTTTTAATAATTCTCTGTCTTAACGAACAAATCTTTTCGAAAAACAATTATCTAAATAAATTTTCTTTTAATACCACAAATACACTAAGATAAACGGAAATGTGTTTGGACTCTTTCTTTTTCGTCATAAGTTTTACGACAAGAAGAAGCACGATTCGGGGACTAACACTTGGAATCGCCTGCGAGAAATGGAAGCCCCAAAGCGATCTTCTCCTTCGTCAACGGATTGGACTTCGGCGTGTTCGAGGACGAGCGCCTAATAATGGAATCATTCGATTCGGACAAGGATTCGGGGACACCGACATCAAAATCCCCGATGTCACTCTCTTTTCACTCATAAGCAAAATACCAGAAACTGAGAAGCCGTTGATTGAGTTTAACCTCAAGTCAATTCATGAATTCCCTCCTCTGCAAAAGATTCCAATTGAGAGGAATACTGTTGTTCGCAGAAGGACTGTTGTTGCTACCCCCACTGGTCTAGTTGTCTCTACACCTACCTCGGCTTCTACCATACTAAAGGGGAAGGAAATTCAAAACTGTGATGAACTTGTTGCCGTGGAGGGTACAGATCTTCCTGTAAAACCTTCCGTTTTGAAATCGGGTCCGGCTCGAGAATTCCATCAACGACACGGACTCGGAGGAGGAACGAAGTAGAAGGATTGCTAGAGAAGCCGGAAGCTGGCGAAGTTGCTTTCTGGAGGAAATCCCGAGAATCGCCCGAGTATACACCGCTGGCTGAATACATACCACTTTTGGGAGGAAATAGATTCCATCCCCTCTCCGCCACAGAGGATGAAGAAAATGTCAGTAAGATTGCTTCCGTATTGCCTCAGCACCACATCACTATAGGTGATTTAGTGGTAGAGAAGCAGAAGCCGAACGAAACTTTGGTAGACTACATACTTCGATGGAGGAACCTAAGTATGAAGTGTGAGCCACATCTACGAGAACGGCATGCGATCGGCATTTCTGCGAAGAGCATTCATGGCCGATAGCACTTCTCCTCAAGGGATTTGCTATTAAGACTTTCGAGAAGTTGTTAAGCAAGGCCGGAAGCTTGCAAGAGGAGGCGAAGCAATTAAGTTTCACCGACAAAACAGACAAACAGAAGCCCGTGAAAACTTTTGAAAAGAAGTCCGGGATCGTCGCGACGGTCGATAAAGGCAAGCAGCCGATACAAATACCGCCGAACGGCCGCGACAAATTCAACGAGAATTACCGAGCAACCTCGACCCGGCTATCGATCATCCCGACGGTATGAGCAAGCGCCTCGTCCACGACGTACGTTAAGGGAGCTTCGAGTAGGGAGTATCCGTTCGAAAGAGGCGATGCCGAAAATGTTTCGCGATCGATGAAGACTCCAGATTTCCAACTGCTAGAGCCTAAGAAACCAGAAGAAGTCGACAAGAAAGGTGGTCCCAACTTTTGCCCTTACCACGGATGCTTGGACACAAGATAGAAGATTGTATTACCTTCAAAAGTTGGCTCGACGACAATCTCCGAAAAGGGAACATAACGATCCCGAAGGAATACATGAAGGAACCCCGAGAAAGGAGGTTACGTCGATGTTATCTCGACGGATCTCATTGTTCTGATAGATCCCTATGCGACTGATGATGGATGGACAATCGCTTGGACAAAGTCCTCGAAGAAGATTATTGATCGCATCCAAACCACTTCAGTGCAAGCCTCAATTCAGAGTTCGAAACCTGTCAAGTCGGCATTACCACTTGCGATAGAAGAACCACCTAAACAAGAGACAATTGAAGAAAAGAAGAAAATTGATGAAGAAGAAAAGACCGAGACTCTTAAAGCTAGACTAGGGGCTGCCTATCCTAGGATAGTTATTTCCGATTCGGGGGAGAAATCCCTCGAACCTCTGACTCTATATGATTATCTGCTCACTCCGGTGGGATCTTATAATGATAAGGGTTATGGCGTTGGCTACGTTTTGACTGTTTCTAACGATTACGTAACTAGGGACAACCAACCTAATCCGGACATCGATTCTAATACAAGTACCAATTCTCAAATTATACACAATCTCGACGATCACAATGGCAAAGAAGACATCCACCAAGGAGGCTACGAGAGTTCAACAAGCAATGAATCTATTTGCGAGTTTCGAGGAGCTCCAGTCATAATAGAGTTAGAGCCTTCAGACTCTGAAACTAATCCATAAGAACCTGACACTCCGATTCAGGAGGAGACACCAGCAAACTCAATACTAGATTCGGGAGAAATCACAGAAGTTAACTTAAGAAGTGGAAGAGTTCTACCTCCGAGAATGGGTCCAAAGGACAAAGGAAAGCAGGTGGTTGTTCAGGAAGAACCAACCCCGGCAGAAGAAATACCCATTCGGGAAGAAATCGAGACACATGGAAATAAAGTGGACTACAACGTGCTTAGCTCATCTTAGGAAACTACGACGGCCGAGCATCTACGACGCTCTCATCTTATCAAAGGAGATGAGAGAAGCTCTAATCGAGGCCCTACTTAATCCAAAAATTTTCTTAGCTCAAATGGCCGGTAACTTCTTAAATGAGGTTTGCTCGTTAAAGGAACGACGAGGTGTTACCTTCAGCGACAATGACCTACTACTTGGGACGACGGACCACAACCGACCGTTGTACATTTTAGTTACAATTGGGAAGTTTACACTCTCCAGAGTATTGGTGGATCCAGGAGCATCGATCAATATAATGAATCTTCGAACGCTAGCATACTTGGAAATTGATGCTCGCGAGCTCGAAGCGGACAAAATGTTATTAAGAGGATTCGACCGGAAAGGAGAAAGAGCCCTCGGATCAATAGCTACGCTAATGAAGACCGGTGACTTAGCAAAGACAACCGCGAAATTTCACATGATCGATTCGAAACGTCATTCAACGCTCTGCGGGCCGACCATGGATACATGAAAATAGGATGGTACCATCATCCCTACATCAGTGCATCAAATACTACGATGGAGGGGAACAGTGCATCAATGGTGACTTACAACCATTCTCCGTACATGAGATTGGAATCCATGAAGATGCGGCTTATTATGCACCCCCGAAGAAAACAATCTTCTCCAGAGATACTATAACGAATAAAGCAAAGGAAGTTCGGGACGACGAAGAACCTGAAGTTCTAGTCCAACAGTCACTCACCACTCCCTTACGGCGAGATGGTGAAGGTCTCTCCACAACTCGCATCTAAGATCGAGGCCGGGGATGAGGTCATGGCAGAGACGTTAAGACAGTTGAACAGAGGAAACCAACCATCAATGTTAATTGGGAAGAAAATTCTGAAGAAGAAAAAGAGATCAAGCAAGAAGCAGTGACAATAAGTTGGAAGAAGCGCAATTCAGGATCTCTCTTGAAGATGAAAAGAACGAAGAATATAAATCGATGTACGAGAAGATTAACCAATATGTACATACTATGACCCTGACCCCGATCCATTCTAATAAGATCGAGGGTATGGTGGTCAAAGAGGTATGTAGCGGCGGTGCAAAGCCCATTAAATTCTACCACGGTGCCCCTTCCTCCAAAACTGAAAATAATGTACAATTTGAAGATGCTACTTCATCAGAATTAATGGAATTACCTTTTGAGTGGTACTCTTCCTGTGTTCAAAATTTAATTCAGCGAGGTTTCTTACCTCGATAATGGACAAAAGGCCAATCACAACATTTTGAAAAATTATGGAATAACTCCGGTCGTCCACCCAATTCAAAGCATGGTCTCGGATTCGGCACAGTAGGATCAGTTGATGATACTGAATTTTGCTTGGTTGTCACTTGCGAGTCTAATGAAAACTTTATGGAAACTACAGAAGAATTCGAAGATTTACAAATTGTAAACGCTCTACCAGAGTTCGAAGAAGAGATCAAATCTACAATAGATGAGTTAACAGAAGTTAACTTAGGTACTAGCGAAGAGCCTAGACCTACCTTTGTTAGCTCCTTACTCGATAAAGAAGACTCAGAAGAAATAATCAAGTTATTAATGGAATTTAAAAGGCTGTTTTGCTTGGAACTACGATGAGATGCCGGGATTAGCTCCAAAGGTCGCGAGTTCATAAGCTAGGAGTGGATCTACTACATTCCGAGTCAGACGAGGTCCCGGAAGAATGCGTCTAGAAATCGAACAACAAGTCATAGCTGAAGTTAAAAAGCTAATAGATGCTAAATTTGTCCGTGAAGAACAATACCCGACTTTGTTAGCCAATGTGGTGCCGGTCGGGAAGAAGAATGGTCGGATCGGAATTTGTGTGGATTTCGAGAGATTTAAACAAGGCATGTTCGAAAAGATGAATTCCCTCTACCGATTCAGAATTAATGATCGACATTGCTTCAACACATGAAATATTCTCATTCATGGATGGATCTTCGGGATACAACCGGACAAAAATGGCTCCGAGAAGATGAAAAACTTACGGCATTCGGAAAGCCGATCGGAGTATATTGCTTTACACGGTAATGCCATTTGGATCGAAGAACGCAGGAAGCGACCTACACGAGAGCGATGACAAGAATTTTTGATGATCTCATCCACAATCAAGTCGAATGCTACGTGGATGATGTGGTCATCGAAAGCAAAGTAAAGGAAAACCACTCGTATGATTTGAGAATTGTTTTCGAACGATTAAGACAATTTAACCTTAAGATGAATCCCTTAAAATGCGCCTTTGGCGTCACCTCTGGGAAATTCTTAGGATTCGTTGTTCGACATCGTGGAATTGAAATCGACCCGGAAAAGATTAAAGCTATCTTAGAAATGTCGCCTCCCAAAACCTTAAAATAACTACGATCTTTTCAAAGGAAGCTGTCATATCTTCGATGCTTTATCTCAAACTTGTCAGGTAGGTGTCAGCCTTTCTCGGCATTAGTTAAAAAGGAAGCCAAATTTATTTGGGAAGAGAAATGCCAGAGGGCCTTCGAGGACATTAAACAATATTTAATGACACCTCCTATCTTAGCAGCCCCGATCTCGGGTAGAGCCGTTGATACTTTATACCACGGCTTTAGACGACTCACTCGGAGCCACTGTTGGCCCAGGTCAATGATGAGGGTAAAGAAAATACTCTTTACTACCTAAGTCGTCGTTTACGTCTGACGGAAATAAAGTATTTGGCCCTGATCTTCGCCGCTCAAAAGCTCAGGCACTACATGCTTTCTCATAAGGTCAACCTGATCTCGAAATTTAATCCATTGCAATACTTGATGACCCGTCCAACGCTTTCCGGCGGACATGCCGGGTGGTCAATGATATTATTGCAATTCGATATAACTTTCGTGCCTCTTCATGCCGTAAAGGGACAAGTCCTAGCGGACTTCCTCGCGGCACACCTGTGCAGGTAGAATCTCCTCTCGATGACGACTTGCCGGATAAACAAATAATGAGCATAGAAGACCACGATGATCGACGTTGGGAATTATATTTCGACGGAGCATCTTCGGCACACAAAGATGAAGAATCGCAAGTGATAGTGCCGGTAAGGCGGGAATCGGACTAATCTTTATAACACCGGAGTGGGGGATGTTAAGATACTCCTACCACTTGACGAGCCATGTACGAACAACGAAGCGGAATATGAAGCTCTCATAACGGGACTAGAGCCGACCATTCGGATGGGAATAACGAACATCAACATCTATGGAGATTCACGGTTAATCATTCAACGGATCGCCGGACGATACATAATTTTAAAGCCGAAGACTCGAGCAATACTTCCAGTATGCCATACAGTTGTTGGAACAGATCCCGAATGTGACGATTTACAAAATTCCCAGGAAAGAAAACGCTTTAGCAAATGCGTTAGCCCACCTCGCAAAATAATTTACCTGCTTGCAAGATGAATCAGTAGAAGTGTCAGTTCATGGACGTCAGGTCTTATCACAGTTCGACATAGACACAATACACAAATCAGAAAAAGAAAAAGAATCAGTTGCAGCAGTGACGAGAAAACACGGAAGATTGGCGACGGCCATTAATGAACTACACCGCAAAGGGGAAACTACCGGATGATAGGTCGTTAGCCCATCGGATCAAGAAAAGAACTACGTCCTACGCATTAATAAACAACACATTATACGGAAGGTCTTTTGATCGAATGTGGCTAAGGTACTTAATCGGAGTCCGAGGCCGTGAAATTGTTAAAGAGGTGCATTCGGGACTGCTGTGGCGCTCACCGGTCGGGTCCGAAGATGAAAATGAAAATCAAAAGACTAGGGTACTACGGCCATCGATGATGACCGATCGCATGAAAATCGCCGAGAGTCGTCACCGATGCCGAGTGCACGGAGTGCTTCTGCACCGACCTCCAAATGTGCTACATTCGACGATTGCGTCGTGGCCATTTGAATGTTGGGGCACGGATATAGTGGGTCCGATAGAACCACCGTCTTCGAAAGTACATCGCTTCATTCTTGCGGCTACGGATTACTTTTCCGAGTGGGCGAGGCGGTTCCACTCGGAGAAGTGAAAGCACACCACGTCTACTACGGTTTTCGAGAACCAAGTTGTCTGCTTGTTTCGGAGTGCGGCGCGGGATCATCTCGGATAATGGGTCGGCATTCGAAGCATGCAAATCAACAATTTTGTCGGGAGACACGGAATCGGCTGGCGGTATTCAACAATTTACTATCCAAGAGCAAACGGCACTGGTTGAGGCTTTTAATAAAACTCTCGTTCGAATTTTAAAGAAAACTTTGGACGTATAATAAGAGAAATTGGCACGAGAAGTTATTAGAAGCCTTATGGGCCTATCGGACAACCTTCGAACTCCTACTCGAAGCTACACCTTACGCTCGCAGTGTATGGGTCCGAGGCGATGTTACCGCTCAGAGGTCCGACTTCCTTCACTCGAATTGCGGTTGCAAACAAAATCACGACGAAGAGAATGCCAAATTACGACTAGAGGAGTTGGAAAGCTCGGAAGGAAAAGACTTGCGGCGCGACGAATTTAGAACTATACCAAGCTAAGATGGTTCGAAGCGCATGACGGTCAGGTCGCGAGAACCTTGAAGTTGGTGACTTAGTTCTCGTTCTCGAGGACCTATCCTTGCACACCGCGAGATAGGAGGAAAATTTGAACCCACTTGGGAAGGACCGTTTGTGGTTGAGGCGATCTACTCGGGAGGCTCTTACCGGCTAGTGAATTGCCGAGGAGAATGACATATGCTTCGTTCGACGGACGATACTTGAAGAAGTATTACGCTACTTGATGTTTCGAAGGAATGAATTCTTCATCCCTAGAAGCACGGGCGAAGTAATTACTTATGGTCAGGTCAGAACCCAAAAATAATAAAAAATGTGCTAAAATAAATAAAATCATGATAATAAAGTTTTCCTTGTTCTCTCTTCCAAATCAAAATCTTTTCCCGATCTTTTCCCACTCATTCTGTCGAATTTAAAAATTAAAAGGAATAATAAAAAAAAGAAAGAAAATTTTGTCTCTAATAAACTTTTTCTTAATGTTCTTGTTCTTAGTACGACCCACGATCCTTTTTCTTGTCTTTTCGCGGGGAAATGTCGAACGGGCGGTTGGTCACGAACTTTAGAAATGGCGTAAGCCTTGCACTCGATGAAAAGAGGGTGAAAGATGGAGTGATAATAGAGATTGACTCGGACTTCACACCGGCGGAGCCTGCGATACGAGGAAAGTGACTAGGTCCCGAGTTGACCGAGAGGAGCTGCCCGATCGGACGATAATGAAAGTGGGTGGCCCGAGCCACGGCCCGACGACGAAAGGAAAACAAATACTGAGGAGGACAAGAGAATCAAGTCTGTGGTTTATTCATTTATATTAAGCAGGGGAATTTGTCGGCTTATAAAATTGGTTCGCAGACCAAACGGATGTCATAAATCTTCTAGTTTATTTAATCGAGCCCCATCACCAAATAGTGTGTCTATTCTTTGGGATAGATACACGGTTTGTGATGCGGCGCTCGTTTATATAAACTATCTGGGATGTGAGGTCGGTTTGATTTCATATCTTAAAATTATTTTCAAAATCAAATACTACATTCTAAATCATATATATATATATATATATTTATTTAAATTAAAACTACAACCTAAAAATAAGCCGTACAACAACTTATCTCAATATCTTCCCCAAGCAAATCCCGTGAAGTTCCTTTGAATCATTTTCTATCTTTACAACAACACTCAATTCCCTCTTAGAATAGTAAGGAAGAAGCAATCTCTCACTTTCCTTCTTCTCCTACACTCTTTTGAGAAGAATCCCTCTCAAAACAAGATTCTCAAACACACTAACCCCAGACTTCTACACACTTTTCACACACAAGAACACTTACTCTCCAAAAACCCTAACATACTCCACTTCTACCAAAAGACACTTCCCCCTCTCTTCTCTTCCTTTTTTGGCATCCAAATATGTTTAAAATAGTTTATAAACAAATTCCCCAAGTGTTTCCTTAAGCAACCCTTCAAAAATCGCCCAAATGCATTGAATTTGATCTCCACTAACTTTGGGAGCCTTCGGTGTTGGATAGGGTGTCGTCAATGCTGGTGTGCTTCAATTATTCTAAACTCTCTGAAATTGGGTGTCAGCGGCGCTCGATAGGGCATTGTAGGGAGTTGTCGGCTCTAGTAAGCTGAATTTGTCATTTTGCCTCATTTTGCTCTAAATTCATTTTTTTCTTTCTTTTGCTCCAAACACCTAAAATCATCATACCTGCAGCAAAATATGAAAAATACCTTTCTTTAAAGTGCAATATCACCAAAAATGAGTTTAATATATATATCTGAAAAATCTAACATATGTTTGGTGCATCAACTACCATGTATTTTCTTTCTGTTGTGGTAGTGATAGTATGTTAGTTTGTGTGATTGCTTTTTTGTTAGCCTTCACTACATAAAAGTCTTTTGAATCTCGTATATGCTAAAATCAAAATGAAATTTGATCATTTGCACTCTTTTTTTTGTACTTATACACTTAGGATATGAACATTCCTGTATGCATAAGTTTTTAATTTTTCATTGTTGTCTTTATATATGATATGTTAAAATGTATTAATCTTTGTAAAAATTTAAGTTTGGGGGGGGGATGAAAAATCAATTTTTCAAAACTTGAAATTTATTTGCTCTCAGATATACTATAAATAAATTTAATTTTAATTTGAAAAATGATTATGTGTATGATGCTATTTTAGGGTAATAAAATTTTGAATATAGAAATGAGTAAGAGAATTTGGCTAAAACTTTATAGTGATGAAGAAAGATTTCAAGTTAGAAATTTTCTTAGTGAAGAGATGTTAAATATGGTGTAACTATCATTAGTAGGAAATATTGTATTTTTCAAAAATATAGAAGAATTAAACTTTTATTTTCAATACTTAAATATCTTTTATTAAAATTAGTTTTCAAAACTATTATTATATTTTAAAGTAAAAGATATATATCAGACCTTTGCTTTAGGAAAGGAAGAGTGGAATACAAAATCATTAAAGACCTATCCAGATATATTAATCTTTGCCAGAAAAAAATAATAAAAAAAGAAAAAAAAAAGAAGAAAAGAAAAAAAAACTGAAGTATAATATGTGAACAAAAGGGAGCAGAAGCTTGAGGATTAGTGCCTAATCACAAATTAGTTCCACATATGATCTTTTTAATGCATAAGATTTGAGAAACTCCTGAGCTTAATGATATAATATAGTGAGTATAATTATTTTTAATAAAAATTTTTAAGTAAAGAAGATAGAAGGCCTAAACTTGATATTTGAAAAATCTACAAGTATTTTTGATTTATATAGGAGCTAATATTTTCATACTTTTTCACCTTAGAGAATTTCTAAACTTTAAATTGGTCTTATCCACTAATGTTTTTTCTAAATTGGGATACTACATTTCTGGAACAAAATTTTAGAATCTTCTAAAGAAATTCATTCACATAATTTGCTTATGTTGGTTTTGAAGGATTGTAGTGTCACTTGAGGACAAATAACATTTTAAGTTTGGGGGAATTTGATATACCTAAAATTTATAATATGTTTATATACATTTTTATTCCTATTTTAATGATGTTACACTTTAATGAAAGGTATTTGTGTAATTTTTTTCAGGCATAATTAAATGGAATAAATATGGATAAAGAAGTAAAAAATGATCAAATTTGAAGCAAAAATTAAAAAGATGTTAAAATGAACTAGGGCACTTAAGTGTCAGCAGACAGAGAAGGTCGCGCCCGTCAAAGGCCCCGCGCTTAAGCATAGGGCAGTTACTTTGCAATTTCAAGAAATTTTTGACGAATTTTGAAAAGGTGTTTGAGTCACCCTTTAGTACAAACATGGGTAACTGATCAAGGGCACTAAAAGACATTTAAAATTCACTTGAAAGGATATATCTCTTGGGTAGATTCATTGAATATGGACACATTTTGAAGGGACACCAAGACACCTTTTGTGAAAGTATAGAAGAAAGACTTGAAGAAGAAGAAGAGAGATGTAAGAGTTAGTTTTTACAGAGTTTTTATAGTAATTATAGTGTAGTTATAGTATGAAGTTGTAGGATTTTTACTTAGGGTTTCTTTACACTTATGTCATTCCTAGTGAATGGGAAGATGAGTAGAAATTTCTAAGTAAAAATCCATTATTAGAGAATTTAAACCCTCTTTAGTTGGGCGAGCAATCCTATGGAGTCTTGTAAGAGAAAAGAAGAGATTCAAAGAAGCTTCAAGAGTTTGGTGGAGAGGAAATTGATATAATTTTTTATCTTTGTAGTTCATTTGGTTTTAATTGAGACTTCTTGTGTTTTCTACATGATTTCTACTTTTAAATTTACTTGTTGTTTTTTCTCCATGGATTCTAATTAGTTTTCTTTATCTTTTTCCTTAAAATGAAAAGTAATTAAGTGTTAGATGGAAGTTGTCGAAATATTAATCTTTAATGTTAGAAGAAGTTCTGTTGATTTAATCCTTGCACTTCATTTACTTCTTGATTTGGCCAATTAAGATGTTAACATTTGTTATAAGAACATGTAAGATCCTAGTAGGTATTGTCTCAATCAACAATTGGTAGAAATCATATGAGATTGTATGGATAAGAAAGTAATTCATATAATTTTGTGCAAATAAATAGGGAAATATACTTTGATTGGTGTAGAATTAGAGGATTTTAGGGCGACAGACTAAACCACCCAATTTGGTTTATTGTTTTAGATTTTTATGCGAGATGTTAGCCCCGGGCGGAGAGAAAGGAGGGAACTCTAGAGTGAGAGCTAGTATCTTCCCTACCTAACCCGTCTTCAAAACTATTCAAACTTTAAACCAGTAAAGATTCTTTATAGTATCTCTAGTAAGAGTAAAGAATATTATTGCTCTTATTTGGCCCAACACATTTTAAATACTTCAACAACAGAACTTTTGTACTTATTACTTATTCATGATAATAAAAAAGATATTTTCATCTATATTTCTTTAATCTTACAAAAATGTCGTTATAGTTAATTATTTACTTTATTTCAAAATTTAAGAAAATACCAAAAAGAATTGCATTTTCAAGTTTTATATTATCTAAAACTGTTTAAGTGACTTTTTCTAAATAGATTTTGTGATCTAAAACATTTTTATCTTTAAAATATCCAAAACTTTTTCCCGTGGGGTCGATATTTCTGAGCTTAATTAGAAAGTCTTATATTACTTAATAATGATACGTAAACTTGCGTAGTATCCCTAAATTTAAATATAACTGTTGAATTCTTATTTGCATCAGAATCAAGTTGTTGGTGCCGTTGTAAAGAAGGAAATTTTATATCATAAATATAATTATATTCTTATTATCACAATTATAAAAATACTAGTATTTGTGTGGTCGGGATCAGTGTGTCATGGAGGCATTGACCTATAGGATGGGTGTGTCGTGGAGTTAATGACCCGTAAGGTAACATACAACATTTTGATATAGTGTCATAAGAAAAGTAAATGAGGTAATTCTCATTCGAGAAAAATACACATCGATTGGTCTTGGTGGAAAGCCATCCACTCACACAAGCCAACACATGAAAATGCAAAAGTGTAAATGCTGACATATGGAATGTGATGCATGATGAAATAGGGATGTCACGAGATGGACACTAAATGATATGTCAAAGTGAGGGTAGAGACGCCCACTAAAAGCATACGAGAGAAGCATGCGATGATACAACATTCAAATAGAGTTGATTGAGACGATCAAAACAACAGAGGTCGATCATTCGAGTCGAGGAAAGTGGCCGGTTAAATCGACATGCACAACCAGCTGATGATGATGGCTCATTTGGGTTAATTGGACTGGAAGATGTTAGTGGGTTAATCTGGCAAAAAGGGTTGACAATATTGATCGGGTTGGTGCTTATGGGTTATTTTAATCAATGGAAGTAATCGATCAAATCGATGTGGATAGCTAATTGATGAAAAAGAATCGGTCGGACTAATCAGACGGTGGAGGCTGATCTATTGAGCCGACAAAATTGTCAATCAAAATGATCGGATTGGTAGCGGTCTATCGTTCAGGTCGGTGGAAGTGATCAATCAGACTAATGTGAATAGTCGATCATTACATAAAGAATCAGTTGGACCGATCGAACTGATGATGATTGATCAATTTGATCAGGCCGATGAAGGCAGATCGTTCGAGCAAGGAAAGTAGTCAATCAGATCGATGTAAGTGGCCAATCGACGGAAGATATTAAGTCAATGCAAACAAATCAATGATGTTTGATTGTTCATGTTGATGGGCAAATGTGCTAATCGCACCGATTATGTGGGCAACCGATTGACGATAAATGCAAAAATTTGATATTTTGATGAAATTTTAAAACTCATGTAATGCACTCAATGTAAATATGATCGCATGCACATAAAATGAAGATCATATCATTCTTGTCTATGAAGCAGGCTCACCCTAAGATTTCATGGGTAAACCCTAGGTAATTGACAGAGAAAAGCAAGCATCACCACAAAATAACATGTTTTTGTGCTAGAAACAAAAAAAGAGATAGGTTTTACTCGTAGGATTCATAGGGGAAATACAATGCTCCTACAATGCTCCTAACCTATGGGGTTTTCTTTAGGAACACCAAAAAATCTTAACCAAGCTTCTCCAACATCTTGACCTAGAGGCCCTAATGAAAGGAAGGACAAAATTTTAAGAAGCCTCATTGCCACGGTAGTTGATCGAAGTCCGGCGTTCATTTTGGAAGAAGCTCTCTTAGTGGTAGGAGAGATGATGAAACTGGATTCCTTTCCCCAAGAGGTGGAGAAACTCTCCTCGTCAAATAGATCACAAAATCTATTGGAGTTCTCCTTCTATACATAGGATGGCGCTCTCCTTGCTGGAGAGAGCATGAGCTCGCTTGAGTCCTCCATCCCCTAAGCTAGAATGAAGCTCTCCTAGCCATACTTCCCTAAAACTTCGTCAGAGATAGAAGAGGTCACTAGAGAAGAAGAAGAGACGTGGAGAAGAAGAAGAAAGGTGGAGAAGAAGAAGAAGTTGGAACATGAGCAACCCCATTGACTTCTCTTTGAGGAAGATAAAGAGCTCTCCCCCTTTTTTCTTACTCCAAGCTCTAAGCTCCAAGAGAACTTTAAGCTTCTTAAGGAAGAAGATGGAGTTATCCTGATTCTGAAAAGGAGTGGAGATGTAGGAAAAAGAGTAGCCAAAACATAAGACCAACTCACTCAAACTTTCACCCTTATTTTGCCAAAAGGCATCATGATGCCACCAAAAAGCCCTTAAAAGAGGTATAATGAGCCTCTTTTTGCATTCCTAAGGGATATCCCCACATAGCCTAAAGTGATCCACCTTTTCAGCTGCCTAAGGGGGTTGTACCAAATGACCTTAAAAAAAAAAGAAAATTCATTTTATGGAATTGTACTAGTGCCTAGGAGCCGCAATCCTGACACCTAGACGCCCAGTCAAGCCCCTGACTCTAGCAAACTGGCGCCTACTTTCTCGAGGCTCGGGAATGGCCATTTTTAGGTGTTTTTATTGATGCCTAGGCACTATTGGGTTAGTGCCTACTTTCCTAGTGCTCTGCTTGGTGGTGTCAGAGGCAGTTTTGGGCACCAAGGTGCCCAGGGCTGGTGCATAGGAGTTGGTCTGGCCCGAATACCTTGATTTTCGTGTAGACCATCTGACGAAGGGTTTCTTTTATCTATAAGGTACAGGGGACCAAGTAGGGATGAAATATTTTCCTATGGATTCAAAAGTGTGTATTTTTATTACCAACCATTTACTAGGAGATTCGTCTCCGACAGTCTCCCTGGACCACGACACAAGTAGGGCATTCCAAATCCTAATTTTTCTTCAGCGCGCCTAGGAGAGCTCCATGACTTTCCTTGACCACAGAAGGCACTAAATGGGTGCATAGTGATCTCTGATCACCAAAATTGACACCGAACATGTCTCAGGTCTTTACTGAATCCGCTTAATCATGGACTCTCCCGGGAAAAGTCGAATCATTGTGAAGCCTAGCTTTGTGCTCCAAACACATGCCAGGAAGTCTTAGATGCATGTCTTGAGCCGGGAGACGTTACAAGTGAGTAGTAGGCCATCCTGAGTCATTTAGGTGGACAACCTACAGACGTGACATCAAAAATGGATGCCAGCGCCTACATCTGTAGACATAGCCTTTTGAATACAAAAGTTTAGGACTATATTGTCCTTTGTTAACTCACAAATATTCATACCATGCATAGGTTGGTAGAATTAATGCTATTCCAAGCTTTTGCCTTGGTAGTCATCACAAAGATAGGAAAATTAATGGTCTACCTCCACACTATTTTTACTGGGCATGAGCATTAGTTCTTATCAAGAAACCTATAATCTCATGATAGTTAGATTCACTAAAGATGTAGGCAAAGTATTTTCAAAATCTATGTTGGGCAGCCCATAAATAATGTTGACGAAAGCATAAGCAAAAGTTAACCACTTTCCTCTAAAAAATACCATATTATCTTGGTGTGCTTTTGTGTTTGCAAAGTATATCTGAACACCAAGTAAAATGTTCGGCCCAGGTTCAGAACAAAATTTTCTTCACTTCTTGAATGATTAGAATCAAACATTTACCCATGATTAAAGAAGCCTCACTTCTATAATTGTTTCTTATGAATTAATATCTAGTCAAAACTAGCCAAGGCTTCAACATTAAAATTTTTTTTAGTGTCAAAAGAGAAAGAAATTCTCTTCCTACACAGGTCCTAGGATCCATCACAACTTAAAAAGAAGGAAAGATTAACAAAATAAATGATAGAAGGCACCTAAAATCTCCATTACTAAAGAAAATTTTCCTTGAGCTCGTAGAAATGATGAAATATGAAAGGGTCTCTGACCTGCATATATAAAAATTGGCACAGGGTCATAGTGATGGGTTGTAGCACTCTTAGACTGTAAGAAGGTAGGCTCTAGCACTATGGTGCTAAAAGTAGGGAGAATAGTACCACTGTGTTGCTTTTGGGGAACTCTACAATGTCATAACATAATCAAGACAATGTTGCAGCAATTGAGAATAACACTATGAAACTATATTCTTGAGTTCCAATGTGGTGTAATGCTCTGATCTAGTAGTGTGGTGGTAGGTCGAGTGAAATGATAGCCAAGGATTGTTACAACACACTATTTTTTATAATTAACATTAAAATTTGTATCTAATTGTTATGTATATCATTGTCGGCATATTTTTAGGTTAGGTGTTTTATTTTGAAAAGGGGTCGCCTAACAGAAATTGTCGGCGAATTTTAAATTTAATTTACAAATATATATGATTTGGAAAGTAGTATTTTGATTTTTTAAAAAAATAATTTTGAAAATTTTAAGATATGAAATCAAACTGATCTCACATCTCAAATAGTTTATATAGACGAGCACCGCACCACAAAACATGTGTCCATTCTGAAGAATAGGCACACTGTTTGATGGTGGGGCTCGATTAAATAAACTAAAAGGTTTGTGATATACGTTTGGTCTGCGAAACCATTTTATTTGCCGACAAGTTCCCACGCTTAATATGAAAACATTAAACGGGGTTTATATTACTCAGGTTCTTAAAATTCCCTATAAGGGCAAGCCCCTATAGTTAATTACATCTTGAGTGATGGGAATCACCTAAGAAAACTCTCGATAATAATCGGTAGTTCTGCTCTCAAGAATTTCAAAGTTTAAGTCTTCGAGGGATTGAATTTTGGAATTTCGATAGGGAATGGATCAAATTTAGAACATTTTATTTTGGGAATCCAAAGGAAGAAAGGTAGGAGAAATCACGGATTCGAAGCGAACTTCGGTAATTTCCGACTATCCTATTTGTTTTGCTTGGATTTAGGAAAGTCCTAATGTTTATTTAGTATTTTGATCTTGCCAATTTTAATTAGTTAGGACTTATATTCGTATGACAAAATCATACAAATAGCCTCGATGATGTGAGGGTTTATGTCGTATCGAACGACTACCTCAGAGTCTTAAGACCGGTTAGGGCTTAATTTACATGATATGATCATGCAAATGCCTAACGAAGAGTTGAGGATTTATGTTGCACTAGGCAAACTTCCTCGAAGTCCTATGGCTTGGTTATTTAATTCTAAGAAAGTTTTCTTGAATTAGACTCGAGTTTCTGTCGATGACGATGGTCGTCTTGCCTACCATGCTCCGAGCTCCTTGTTGTTGCGAGAGGTTTAGTTTTAGAAATCATAAATCGGGAGATGAGAGAAGTGTTCGGTTTAGAGAAAGTCTTAATTTCCAAGTGTTTTTTTTTATGTTTTAATTAAAACAAATCTTAAAGTTGATTATAACAACACCGGTTAAGATCCCACGGTTCCATCCTTCCGGCATCGTTATTTTTATCGGATTCACTTAGTCCAGATGAATTTGCTAAACTCAGTTGAATGAGTTCCACACTTTCATTTAGACCGTGGGAAATCCCGTTAGCAACACGTAGGCTACATCATCAGAGGTATTCCCGATCATCCAACAAGACGTTTTAATTTAGTTGTAGTTGTAGTTTTGTTGTTTTGTTTGTGATTAAATTTTGAGTTGTTTTATATTTTGAAATGTTGTGGCGGTGAATTTTATCTTGTAATGACTTTTAATTTAGTTTTGGTTTCAGTTTTAGGGACTATCCTAAAGGTATGGGTTTTCATGCAACAGTTGTTTATCATGGAAGAAAAGTAAGTGCGATGCGATTAAATAAATTACAATAAGATAAATTGCAATAAAATAAAAGCGTACCTGGAGGGTCTTCCCTTCATCCCAAGCTGCACTTAAAACACAATTAGAATATTTAAGCATTTGAAGCAAGTTCCTAGTTAAAGCTAAGGGAAGGGTTATGGTTTTCTACCAAGTTCCTAATCCTATAGCTAGTCACCTCCTATGACGTCTAGGTTCTTGTATTTTGGGTTTGAGGACGATTTTCTTCATCAAAGAACAATTAAGTTCAATTGTTCTTATAAATATCATATCATATCGAGGAAGTGCTTAAGATGAGTCTTAAACATCTTTTCAATATTTCTAGGATTATTTTAAGTCCAAGAGAATTTAATTATACAAATGAATTAATCGTCCGGGAGTTCAAGTTTTGTCATCTTGCTCAGTGAACTAGGACATTTGAATATCCTATAAGTGAAGTAACACTTCACTTAACGCTTCGTTTAGGAGTTATGACAACAAAAGCTTTTGAGGGTAAATTGATGTTCAAGTGGTTTATGATTTAATTTAATTTCGGTTAATGGATTTAAGTTTGGAATAGTGTTCAAGTTGTTTTAGATTTATTTTTGAATTTTTTATGTCTTAGGTGATGTTATATTTGATTCAATTTAATTTAACTTTCATTTAAATTAATTTGGTTTAGTTTCAATTTTAATTTAATTAATTTAATTTAATTTAATTTCAATTTTAACTCTGATTTTATTTTTTTATTTTAATTTAATTTAATTTAATTTAATATGTTTTAATTTAATTTAATTTAATTTAATTTAATGTGATTTAATTTAATTTAATTTAATTTAATTTGATTTAATTTGATTTAATTTAATTTAATTTAATTTAATTTAATTTAAATTTAAATTTAATTTTATTTTTAATTTTAATTTAATATTATTATTTTTTTTATGTTTTAAAGATGATTTAATTTTAATTGTTAAAGTATTAATTTAATTGAAATTTTAAAAGGATTTAATTTAAATAATTTAACTTTAATTTAACTTAATGATTAAGTCTTTTAGCATTTTAAATTTTAAATTTGGATTATCATTTTAATTAGGAATTAAATATTATTGAGATGATTAATTTAGGGATTCTTAAATTAAAGAACAAATCTCTTCCTAATGACATCCCTATTTTAATAATTCAAATTTTTTCATTATTCTTCTAAATTTAATTAATTATTTGATTAAGGTTTTATTTTAATTATTTTTAAATTGTTTAGTAGGTTTCTACCCTTTAATTATTTAAATTTCAATCATCCAAATCAGATTAGGATCAAATATTTTACTATTTCATCTTATTAAGCCTAAAGTTTTAATTAAGGGTTAAAATTTTAATTACCATTTTGCCCTTCAAGCTTAATAATTTCATAACTCACTAAATTGAGCTTAAATGAATTTGAAATTTTATGTGACTTCACTCATATGTCAATAAAGACATTAGAGGAGAAAATGTGATTTTTCTGTATTTAATTTATTTATGTAATTATTTTTTGTAGAAAATAAGGATTTCCAAGGAAAATTCAGTAACATGACCAAGGGAAAGTTTCTGTCCTTAAGAAAATTATGGGACATTCCTAATGACTAGAGAACCACTTAGACCAATTTTGGTGATTTTTTGAATTATATTCTTTTTATTATAATTATTTTGAGTTTTGGAGTATTAATTAATTTAAAAATAAAATAAAGATTTAAAAATGAATTTTATATTTTCCAAAAATCTCTCTGATATCAAGGAAATCAGAGAACCAATTTTTATAATTTTCTGATTTTTCTTTGATTTATTATAATTGTTTTAGTGGAAATGCTAGAAAATACATTTTTTTTAATTTTAAAATTACCCTAGGGCTTTAAAATTTAATATTTCATCATAGAGACCTAAGAAAAATATGGGGTTTGTTCCTAAGTGATTAAAATTCAAAATGTGACATTTTGGTGGATTTTATTATTTTTGTGATTTTTATTATTTTTTAATTATTAAAAATATTAAAATAATGCAAAAAATCAACCTTTTTAGAAAATTGCAATTTTAATTTTCTTAAATTTTCCTTATATCAGAGAGGCTCCAAAACCAATTTGGTGAATTTTTTAAAAGCATTTTGAAAGTTATGAATTTTTTAAGTTTAATTTTGGCTAAATGGCTTAATCAACCCATTTGATAGGGCTAACCAAGTCCAATTGACTTCAAACTTTTATGGTGGGTTCCTCTGATCCTAAAGGTCAGTGGAGGATTAATTTCAAGTCAATTTGATGTATGATTAGCTCTAATTAATTAAAACTCCATTTTGGGTGTTTAAGCCAATTAGGGTTATTCCAAGTGAGTTAACGCAAAACACTATTTTTCCTAGGGTCCTCTGGTCATAATAAACATCACCAAATTTTTCTAGAATTTATTTCACAATATGCTAATTATTGGAATTAAAATACTCGAACTAGCAACCTAGAGTTGAAAAATCAATAACTCTTCATAGGGATGGCCTCTCGACTTTGGAAAATTCAGGGAATGTTCCCAAATTCAGAGGCTTCAAAAGCCCTATGGTCTCATGTCATGGTGAATTGTATACATGCATGGAGAATTGAAAATGTGCAGAGATTAAATAAATTATTAAAAATCAAATACTCAATGAAATTGAATGATTTCTTTTCCACATTATTCTCCTCTGTTCACTGAGCAAGTGGGTATTTTTATTTTATTTTTCTGATTTTCCTACACAAAGTTATGCATTTTTGAAGTTTAGGGAATTAAATAAATAGGAAAATAACCTAATTTCCTACTTATCCACGCGGCGCCCTGTCATCCTCGGCATCTCCGAACGATCACGCGGCGCGCTCCCATTCGACGCCGCCACTTGAGTCAGCAGCCCGGGTCCCGCCTTCCGCGTATCATCCGCTGGTCTGACCTAATCTGAGCCGTCCATCCGCGCGTGTATTGAATGAACGACATCCGTTCATCGTCCCCAAGCCTCTTAGCCCGAGAACCGTCCATCTTCAGGCTTAAGATCTCGCTCGATACTTGACCAAATTAAACGTTCTTATGCTCTATGGATTTGTCTCGAGAAGACGAACACATCCATACGGTTTATGTGGCATGAAATTGACTCAATAAAAATGGAGAATGATCAGAAGCTCGGGAAGAAGAGTAAGACTATACCTTTGCTCAGAGAAGTGTGGCTTCGATCTGAGGGTTGTGTCACCTTCGATTGGGTCCAAGCAAGCTTCAGATGAAGTCTCCTGGCTCAGTGAATTGCCTAGGTATGATTTCGACCACAGCTCGATTACAAAGCTTGGAGTCCGGAACGGATGGGTGGCACTGGAGAGGGGGCTTTCACCTGGGGAACTTCTCCTCTTGACCTTGTGCAGGTGTAGGTGAGTTTAATTTGACTTTGGTGAAGGATTTGGGAATGTCCTGTTCTGGCTTGATAATTGAGCTCCAAAATTGAGCTCAATTAGTGGGGACTAGTGCAAATTGACAGTGGGGATCAAGTGCTCTAGGTGTGGGGAGAGTTTAGAGTGATTTTGGCAGAGTTTCCTTAAGGTTGATTTAGCAAACCCTCATGGCCGAGAGAGGTGGGGTTTAAATAGGAGAGGCTGGAGGGCCTCCCAGGGGGAGTTAGGACTTGGGATCAGCTGCTTAGGTCAAGGGAAGAACAGCCATGGTGGCCATTGGGCATGGGGCAACTCGAGCAAGGTGGAATTCCAAAGTTTGGCTCCTCCCCATGTCTCGGCCATGGCGTTTTCCGGCGGCCGGGTGGCTAGCCGGCGGCAAGGGTCACCCTCGAGGTCGGGGAGGTCAGGGGTTGAAGTTAGTGAATTCAATTGAAGCCTTACATGTGTAAAGTGGTTGGATCAAAATGGCATGGGGAGGTGGCTTCTTTTGCACTTGGTTTGGTCAACCCATTGAAAATGGGCTTGGTTCACCTCCCCATGGCTGATTTGGGCTGAGGGAGGATCTGATGAATCAGCCTATTAAAGGTAGTGAAGTCCACATCAAGGATTAGGTGGCAAAGTATGGTTTAGAGTGTATCATGTTTAAGGTAAAAAGGTTTAAAAAAGGTTTAAGAAAGAGATCCTCTCTCTTGACATTAAAGGCTTGGTGACAAGTCAAACCCCCATGGCTTCATGTGGCTTGTCCATGGCTTGCATGTGGCTCCATTTGGCTCATCCTTGGCTTAGGAAAAGTGGATTCATTTATATGAAAAAGGAATTTGGAAATTTTGGCAATTTAGTGAAAATTTAGATGGTGCTTGATTTAGGTTGATTTGATGATTGATTTGGGACTTAGGAATTGATTCCAATGAAAGGGATGATGAGAAGGAGTTGTCAATGTGGGCTTTGGAATGGGTTTGGGCTTTTGGATTTTACTTTGGATGGGCTTTTAAAATGGTTTAGGGAAGTGGGCTTTTGGATTTTAAAAATGAACTTTAGGATGAAAATTTGGTAAAGGCTTGGGCCAAATAATTGTTGGTTTTGGTTTAGGGATGTTTCATGAGTGATTTGGAATAAATTTGAGGTGGTTTGGGCTTGAATTGGGTTGAATTTGGGTTGATTTGATAAATGGGCCTATGTAGGTCAAATTGGGCTAACTTGGGCCAATGTTGGGCTAGAGTTGAAATTGATGTAAAATTTATGTTGGGAAATGTTTGTGGGAATGTTTCAAAGAGGTTTTGGCTTTGGTTGGGTTTTGATTTTGGGGTTTGAGCTTATTTGGGTTAGGTTTGGGTTTAGGTCAAAATTGGGTCTTTTAGCTTTGGGTTGAATTTGAGTGGGGTTTGGGTCTAAATTTTGGGCAAATCATGTTAGTGTTTTGTTTGTGGGGATGTTAGGGAAGGTTTAGAAAAGATTTGGGGTTAATTGGAGTTAGATTGGTTTGGTTTGGGCTAAGTTTGGGTCGTGGGTCCAAATTGGGCTTTAAGGTCAAAAGTGAAATTGGATTCAAATGTCAATCAAATTGGGCTTGGATTTAGTCTAGATTGGTGTTGGGGATGTTGAATTGAAGTTTATAACTGAATTGGACCAGAATTTGGGTCAATTGGGCAGGTTTGGTTTGACATTGGGTTCACTTTTGGGTTAAAATGGGTCAAATTGGGGATTTTGACAAAAATGGGGTAAATTGACAAAATTAGCCCATGGTGTAGTTGAACAAAATGAAATTGGGAATGTTTGGGATTTTCTGGAATTTTCTGGGAATTTTCTGAATTTTTTTGGATTTTTGGGTCAAGAGGGGCATTTTGGGTATTTGGAGGGTATTGGGAGGTATTGTTGGAATTTTTGGTATTTTTGGCTATGGATGATCAATTTGAGTAATGGGGGATGTTTGGGATTGGTTTTGAGGAATTTTGGGTGATTTGGAGATTTTGAAAAATTTGGGTAATTTCAAGGGTTTTGGGTAGGCTAGGCGGGAGTAGGGTCCCAGGGGGTCAAAAATTGAAAATTTGGAAAATTGAAGATTGGGTAAATTTAAGTGGAATGAAATCATTTTGGTTGAGCCATGAAGCCATGTTAAGCCTATATGAGTCATGAGAGGACTCATTTGAGGCATTCACTATGTTGTTCCTAACCCTGCGAGCTTGAGGGCTTGGGGGTTAAAGACCATCCATGTGAATCACCTGCATGAGTCGGGAGGTCAAATTGGGTATGGGTGTGGTTTTAGGAGGTGTGTGTGAAAATGTAGTGTATAGGTGTAGTGTGTGTGTAAGTCAGCCCCTTCACCAGACCAAGCCACCCAGGGTAGTCCTAAGGCCAAAGAGTCCCAGAGGAACTCTTCCTTTAAACTTCCACATTTGATTTCAACCCTCTAGGTGATTAGGGGTCTACAATCAAGTTAGTGGAGTTTGCAGGGAGTTAAGAAGTGGTTTGAATTTCTAAGTGGTGGGTCCTAATTCTAATCCTCTAGAACAATCAAAGGAAAAGCCTAAAGCTAGATCCTAAGTACTAAAGAGAAGAAGAGAAGACCTCATCAAAAATGAGGTCAACAATCATCAATAAAATTCAAGCAGCATCACAATGTTTGGAGGTGATGCTATGGTGCTACCTTGGATTCTCTAAATAAATACATTTTGGATGACTTGTAGTTGAGGCTTAGATCAGTGCCACACTCTGCATTTATGATATTGTGGCATTCTAGCAACCTAGTCAAACCTCATAAATTGCTGAAATTAAATGTGACATGTTGGAACATGCCTAACAATAAAAACAAAATATTGTCAGAATGTTATCTCATGGGCAATTCGACACTTAAAAGCAAGGGATGCAATGCTACTCAGAAATCGCTATGGTGCAACACACAAAATCACCATAAACCTAAAAAATTTTATAAGTTTGTGGACATTACAAGCACATAATACGCATGAAAAGATACTACTCTAGTGAAAACGTACAACAAGATAATATTTAGGTTGCCTCCAAAGTGTATTTTACGTTATGTCCATAGCTAGAGAATGCCAAATTTTACTTAGGATGACTCAGTTTTATTGTTTCTCTCCTATGCTCTAAGCCACCTCCTAAATAAGGCTTCAATCTTTGACCATTCACTTTGAAAATAGGGGCATTCTTTGTGGACTTAATATCAAGAACTCCAAATGAATAAACCTTTACTGCAATAAATGAGCCAGACCACTTGGACTTTAACATCTAAAGAAATAATTTCAATATTGAATTAAATTATAATAAATATTATCCACGATTAAATTATTTCATAACAAGCTTACGATCATGCCATTTCTTTGTATGTTTTTATAAATATTGTCATTTTCATAAGATTGTATCCTAACTTCTTCCAATTCATGTAAGTGTAATAATCTTTTATTTTGCCAAATCAATTATACTATAATTAAATTTCTAAAGCACATAGTAAGCCTTATGTTTTAATTCTACTAACAAATTATATATTTTTATCAAAGCTTAACCTATAGGAAAACATTCTTACGAGTGCTTAAAAGTAGTTCTATAAGCCCAAAGTGCATCATTTAACCTAAGAGACTAATCTTTCACACTTGGTTTATATATATATATATATATATATATAATTCTCTTAATTTCCATATTTGAAGCTTCAACTTAACCGCTTATCTGAGTATGATATGCAACAATAACTATATGTTTTATTTTAAACTTAGCTATCGATGTTGCAAATTTTTATTATAAAAGTGACTTGTCGGCATATTTTAGGTTGTGTGTTGTATTTTTGAAAAGGGGTCGCCTACAGAAATTGTCGGCAAATTTTAAATTTTAAATTTAATTTAAATATATATATAATTTAGAAAAATAGTATTTGATTTTGAAAATAATTTTAAAATTAAAAATTTTAAGATATGAAATCAAACTGATCTCACATCCCAAATAGTTTATATAAATGAGCACGCATCACAAACCGTGTATCTATCCCAAAGAATAGACACACTGCTTAATGATGGGGCTCGATTAAATAAACTAGAAATTTTGTGACATCCGTTTAGTACGCGAACAAATTTTATAAGTCGACAAGTTCCTCTGCTTAATATAAAGGAATTAAGCAGGGTTTATATTACCCGGGTTCTTAAAGTTCCCTATAAGGAAAAGCCCCTATAGTTAATTACATCCTAAGTGACGGGAATCACTTAAGAAAACTCTCGATAATGATCAGTGGTTTTGCTCTCAAGAATTTCAAAGTTTAAGGTTTTCAAAGGATTTGAGTTTTGGAAATTTCAATTGGGAATAGATCAAATTTGGAACAGTTAATTTCAGGAGTTCAAAGGAAGAAAAGTAGGAGAAGTTGAAGATCCAAGAAGAATCTTGGCAACTTCCCAAACTATCCTATTGTTTGGCTTCAATTTAGGAATTTATTTAATATTTCAATCCTGCCAATTTTAATTAATTAGGACTTATATTAATATGACATAATCATATAAACAACCTTGAAGATGTGAGGGTTTATGTCGTACCAAACGACTACCTCGGAATCCTAATACCGGTTAGGGCTTAATTTGCATAATATGATTATGCAAATGCCTAACAAAAGGTTGAGGATTTATGTTGCACTAGGCAAACTACCTCGAAGTCTTATGGCTTGGTTATTTAATTCTAGGAAAGGTTTTGCTGAAGTAGACTCAAGTTTTGCTAATAACGATGGCTGTGCTGCCCACTATGCTCCAAGCTCCTTGTTGTTGCAGAGGTTTATTTTTAGAAGTCATAAATCAGAAGATGAGAGAAGTGTTTTAGTTTAGAGAAAATCTTAAAATTCAAGTGTCTTTAGTGTTTTAATTAAAACAAATCTTAAAGTTGATTAAACAGAACCGATTAAGATCCCACGGTTCCGTCATCCCGACACCGTTATTTTCATTGAATTCACTTAGTCCAGATGAATTTGCTAAACTCAACTGAATGAGTTCCACACTTTCATTTAGACCGTGGGAAATCCCGTTAGCAACACGTGGGTTACATCATCCGAGGTATTTCATATCATTCAACGAGATGTTTTAATTTAGTTAAAGTTGTAGTTTTGTTGTTCTCTTTGTGATTAAATTTTGAGTTGTTTTATATTTTGAAATGTTGTAGTGGTGATTTTTATCTTGCAATGACTTTTAATTTAGTTTTGGTTTCAGTTCAGGGACTATCCTAAAGGTTTTGGTTTTCATGCAACAGTTGTTTATCATGCAAGAAAAGTAAAGTGCAGTGCATATAAGTAAATTATAATAAAGTAAATTGCAATAAAATAACAACGTACCTGGAGGGTCTTCCCATCATCCCAAGCTGCACTTAAAACACATGTTAAGGCATTTAAATATTTCAACAGATACCTAGGTAAAGCTAAGGGAAGGGTTTTGGTTGTCTACCAAATTCCTAATCCTATAACTAGTCATCTCCTATGACGTCTAGGTTCTTGGTGTGGTTTAAGAATGATTTTTTTCATCAAAGAACAACTAAATTTGATTGTTCTCCTAAAACATCCCGTCCTATTGAGGAAGTGTTTAGGACGAGTCCTAAACATCTTTTTAATATTTTTGGGATTGTTTTGAGTCCAAGTAAATTTAGTTGCACAAGTGAATTAATCATTCAGAGGTTTAGTTTAAGCTTTGTCTCCTGCTCAGTGAACTAGGACATTTGAATATCCTATAAGTGAAGTAACACTTCACTTGATACTTCATTTAAGAGTTATAATATAAGAGCTTTAAAAGGGCAAATCAATTTATTAAGTATTTTAATGATTTAAACTTAATGATTTAATTTCAATTTTGACTTAATTATAAAAATTAGTTTAAGTTTGGAATAGTGTTCAAGTTATTTTAGATTTAATTCTTAATGATTTCATTTAGGTTTGTTGTTAAATGATTTTGATTTAATTTAATTCAATTTAATTTTAATTTAATTTATTTTAATTTTAACCTAATTTGATTTGATTTTAATTTTAATTTAATTTGGTTTAATTTAATTTAATTTAAATTTAAATTTAATTTAATTTAAATTTAAATTTAATTTAATTTAATTTTAATTTTAATTTAATTTAATTTAATTTTAATTTTAATTTAATTTAATTTTAACTTTAATTTAAATTTTAATTTAATTTAATTTAATTTAATTTAGTTTAGTTTTAATTAAATTTTAATTTAATTTAGTTTTAATTTAATTTAATTTTAGTTTAATTTAATTTTAATTTAATTTTAATTTAATTTTAATTTACTTTAATTTAGTTTAATTTAATTTTAATTTAATTTTAATTTAATTTAATTTTTAATTTAGTTTAAATTTAATTTTAATTTAATTTTAGTTTAATTTTAGTTTTAATTATTAATTTGGATTATTATTTTAATTTTTTAATTAAGAATTAAGTATTATTGAAGTGCTTTATTTAGGGATTTTTAAATTAAAGAATAAATATCTTCTTAATAATATCTCTACTTTAATAATTCCAATTTTTATTATTCTTCCAAAATTTCAATTAATTAACTAATTAAAGTTTTATTTTAATTATATTTGAAATGGTTAGTAGGTTTCTACCCTCAATTATTTAAGTTTCAATCATCCAAAATCAGTTTAAAATCAAAATATTTTACCCTCCCCTTTTTGATTAATCCTAAAATTTTAATTAAGGGTTGAAATTTTTTATTACCCTTTTGCCCTTCAAGCTTAATAATTCTATAACTCACTAAACTAAGCTCAAATGAACTTGAAATTTTTATGTAACCTCACTCACATGTCAATTAAGACATTAGAGGAGAAAATATGATTTTTCTATATTTAATTTATTTATGTAATTATTTTGAATGGAAAATAGCGGTTTTCAAGGAAAATTCAATAGCATGACCAAGGAAATGTTTCTATCCTTAAGAAACTTATAGAATTTTTCTAATGACCAGAGGACCATTTAGACCAATTTTGGTGATTTTTTGAATTATATTTTATTTATTAGAATTATTTTAAATTTTGGAGTATTAATTAATTTAAAAATAAAATTGAAGTTGAAAAATAGTTTTTATATTTTTCAAAAATCTCTCTGATATCAGGGAAGTCAGGGAACAAAATTTTATATTTTTCTAATTTTTTTTTATTTATTAGAATTAATTTAGTGGAAATGTTAAAGAAAATCATTTTTTAATTCAAAAATTGTTTTAAGCATTTAAAATTCAATATCTTACCCTAGAGACTTAGGAAAAATATTTGGTTTATTTCTAAGTAATTAGGAGTTAAAATGTGACATTTTTATGAATTTTAATATTTTTGTGATTTTATTATTTTTAATTATTAAAAATATTAAAATAATGATAAAAATTAACTTTTTTAGAAATTTACAATTTTAATTTTCCTAAGTTTCTCTCATATCAGAGAAGCTCCAAAACCAATTTTTGTGAATTTTTTAAAAGTATTTTGTGAGTTATGAATTTTTAAATTTTAATTTTATCCATTTTGCTTAAGAGGCTTAATCAACCCATTTGGTAAAGTTAATCAAATCCAATTGACTTCAAATTTTTATGTTATGTTCCTCTGATCCTAAAGATCAGTGGAGAATTGTTTTCAAGTTAATTTAATGTGTAGTTAATCCTAATTAATTAAAGTTTAATTTTGGGTGTTTAGGCCAATTAGAGTTGTTTCATGTGAATTAACTCAATACCTATTTTTCCTAGGTTCCTCTGGTCATAAGAAACATCGCTAAATTTTCTTAGAATTTATTTTTCAACATGCTAATTATTGGAATTAAAATACTCAAAATAGTAACATGCAATTGAAAAATCAATAACTTCTCATAGGGATGGCCTCTGACCTTAAAAAATTCAGGGATTGTTCCTAAGTTCAGAGGCTTCAAAAGCCCCATGGTCTCATGCCATGGTGAATTTCCTATGCAAATGGAGAATTAAAACAATGCAGAGAGTAAATAAATCATTAAAAATAAAATACTCAATGAAATTACTTGATTTCTTTTCCACATTATTCTCCTCTATTCACTGAGCAAGAAGGTATTTTTATTTTATTTTTATGATTTTTCTACACAAAGTTATGAATTTTTGAAGTTCTGATAATTAAATAAATAGAAAATACCCTATTTTCCTACTTATCCACGCGGCGCCACGCAATCCTCGGCGGCTCCGAAAGACCACGCGGCGCACTTTGATTCGGCACCGCCATCTGAGTCAGCTGCCACGGGGCCCGCGGTTCACGTACCATCTCCTGGTCGGACGCCATCTGAGTCGTCCGCTCGATACACGCGCGATCCAACGGCTCCCGGTCATCGTCTACGACTGGTGTGCACCCGTGACCGTCAACACTAAAACTCTAAGATCTCACTCGATTCTTAATGGATTTTTATGTTCTTATACTCTATGGATTCGTCTTGAAGAGATGAACATATCCATATAGTTTATGTGGCATGAAATTAACCCAATCAAAATAGAGAATGTTCAGAAGCTCGGGAAGAAGAGAGAGTTCATACCTTTGCTCAGAGAAGTGAAGCTTCGATCCGAGAGTTGTGTCACCTTCGATTGAGTCCAAGCAAGCTCCATATGAAGTCTCCGTCCACGGGAATTGCTGGACACGATTTCCACTAGACCCGATTTCAACCTTTGGAGGCTAGAATAAATGGGTGGCCTGGAGAGGGGGCTTTCACTAGGGAACTCCTTCTCTTGGTCTTGTGCAGGTGTGGGAGAGTTTAATTTGATTTTAGTGGAGGATTTGCAAGTGTCCTATTCGGCATCGAGAATTGAGCTCCAAAATTGAGCTCGATCGGTGGGAATTAGGGCGGGAGGACGAGTGGGGATCAAATGCTCTTGGCTAGGGGAAGCTTTGTGAGGAGTTTGGAGGGATTTTGTGAAGGTCGATTTCAGCCATCCTTTTGGCCAAGAGGGGTTGGCTGGCTTAAATAGTTATGGCCATGGCCTTTCGGGGGAGTTAGGTGCTGGGATCGAGCTTGCTGCAGTGAGGAGAAGAACAGCCACAATGGCCATTTGGAGTAGGCAGCTCAGCCATGGGGAATTGCAATTTTTGGTTGATTTGGACCTCTCGGCCTGGTGTTTTCCGGCGACTGTGGTGGCATGCCGGCCAGGGTCAGGTCACTGTTGTGATCAGGAGGATCAGTGCTTGAGGTTTGTGAGTTCAATTATCAAATGCCATGTGTAAAGAAGATGAATTGAAATGGAAAGGGGAAGAGGTGATTTTGGCTTGGTTTAGGTCAACCATGTATTTGGGCTTGGTTCACCTCCCCATGGCCTGATTTTGGGCTGAGGAGGTCAGGTGAGTCAGGCTCACATGTGTGGTGAAGTTCACATCCAAACATATTTGGATTAATTTTGGGTTAAGGGTAATCATGGTTAAGGCTAATGACCTTAAGGGAATCTAGAAAGAGCATCCTCCATTTGCCCAATGTGGTATGGTCACATGTCAAACCTTTCATGGCTCCACATGGGGCTTAAGGATGGCTTCATGGCTCTTATATGGCTTGGGAAAAGTCAAGTCAACTTTCATGGAAAAGGGTTTATGGAATTTTGAAAATTTTGGGGTTATTTGATGGAATTTGGCATAATACCATTTTGGTTTGATTTTCATGATGGATTTAGCACTTAGGGAGTGATATTAATTGAGTGAGGATGAGATGAGATTGCAATGTAGGCTTTAGGATGGGTTTGGGCTTTTAAAATTTAGTAAAAGTGGGCTTTAAAAATGGTTTAAGGGAATGGGCTTTTATGTTTCAAAATGGGCTTTTAGATAAAAAATTTTACAAAGGGCCATGCTAAATAAATGTTGGGTTTGGTTTAGGGATATGTCATGAGTGATTTAAAACAAATTTGGAGTTATTTGGGATTGAATTGGATTGGATTTGAGTTTATTTGGTAAAGGGGCTAAGGTGGGCCAAATTGGGCTAACTTAGGCTAGGGTTGGGCTAATGTTGAAATTGATGTAAAATTGATGTTGAGAAATGTTTAGGGGAATGTTATGAAGAGTTTTCAACTTTGGTTGGGGTTCAATCTTGGGATTTGGGCTTATTTGGGTTAGGTTTGGGTTTAGGTCAATTTAAGGGGTTTTGGGTTTGGGTTGAATTTAAGTGAGGTTTGGGTTCAAGTTTTGGGCAAATTATGTTAGTGTTTTGTTTATGGAGATGTTAGGGAAGGTTTAGAAAAGATTTGGGGTCAATTGGAGTTGAATTGAGTTGGTTTGGGCTAAGTTTGGGTTATGGGTCAAAATTGTGCTTTAAGCTTAAAAATGAAATTGGATTCAAATTTCAATCAAATTGGGCTTGGATCTGGTCTAGATTGATATTGACGATATTGAATTGAAGTTTGGAATTGAATTGAATCAAAATTGAGGTCAATTGGGGTGATTTGGTTTGACATTGGGTTCATTTGGGTTTAAAATGGGCTAAATTGGGGGTTTTGGTAAAAGTGGGGTAAATTGGCAAAATCAGCCCATGGTGTAGTTGAACAAAATGAAATTGGGATAATTTGGGATTTTCTGAAATTTTCTGAGAATTTTTGAAATTTTTGGATTTTTGGGTCAAGAGGGGTATTTTGGTAATTTGGAGGGTATTGGGGGTATTTTTGGATATTTTGGTATTTTTTGGCTGTAAATGATCAATTTGATTGGTGGAGAAATTTTCAAGGTTAATTTTGGAAAATTTTTGGGTGATTTGGAAATTTTGGTGGTTTTGGGTAGTTTCAAGGGCTTTTAGTAGGTTTGGTGGGTCCGGGGCCCCGGGGGTCAAAAATTGAAATTTTGGAAAAATGGAAATTGAGCAAGTGTCAGTGAAATAGAATCATTTTGGTTGAGCCATGAAGCCATATTAAGCCCATAGGAGCCATGAGAGGACTCATTTGAGGCATTCACTATGTTGTTCCTAACCCTCTTAGCCAAGGGCTTAGGGGCTAAGGTCCATCCATATGAATTATCTACATGAGTTAGGAAGTCAAGCTAGGCATGAATAGTTTTAGGATTTTGAATGTGTGTGAAAGTGTAATGTGTGCAGGTGAACCCTCACCAGACCAGGCCACCCAGGGTGATCCTAAGGCCAAAGAGTCCTACAGGGAACTCATCCTTTAAACCTCCACATTTGATCTCAACCCTCTAGGTGATTAGGGGTTTACAATCAAGCTTGTGGAGTTTGCAGGGAGTTAAGAAGTGGTTGAGTTTCTAAAGGGGTAGGTTTCATCTCTAGTCCTCTAAGATAGTCAAAGGAAAAGCCTAAGGCTAGATCCTAAGTACTAAAGAGAGAAGAGAAGACCTCATCAAAAATGAGGTCAACATGACTCCATTCATAACTTATAATAAATCTAAGCATTATAAATCTATGAAAAATAAATTTCATTAAAAATGTATAACAACCTATGAATCACACTTAAGAAGAGCAACCACCTCTATCCATTATGGGACATAATCTACCATAATTACAATATATTAGTTTTATAAACAATGTAAAAAAGATCCAATAAAATCTATTGTCTAAGCATCAAATACTTCAACTTTCAGAATATAATAGATATATTAGTTACTTGCTGACATTTATCAAATTATTTAATTTATACAATGACATCCTTAAAAATAATAGTCTAATTAAATTCTATTTATAAACATATTTTAAAAATTCTAAAATCTCCAAAATAACCTCCAACTTTTAGATTGTGATAATGTTTAATAATCCATTATTTATACATCTAATAATATAAATCTTATATCTTATAAAAAGAGAAGGTCATCCTCAAAGTAAAATCTTTCATTGGAGAAGTTTTTTTTTTATGAATCATACATCAAATCATAAGATGGAATACTACTCACAATGTAATTACTCTATCTGCATACCAAGAAATAGCTTGCTTTATTAAAGCAAATAATTGCTCATTACAAAAATTCTCATTATTTTCACAACTTAAAGGCTCAAAATTTCCCAAATCAAGTATGAATAATGGGTCAGTTACTTGGTTCTCAATATCTTTTTTTATCACAAATCTCAATAACAAATAGTTGAAATAGAAGAATCTAATACATAACATGAGTCTTATCATCCTTCTTATTTATAAAGTATTTATTATCATAGTTATTCGTGTACACAAAAACCTTAGTACCGATCAAATATTATTTAAATTTCAAATGTAATTCTATAGTTAATAATTATTTTTTAGTGGTAGAATAATTAATTTGGGCATCATTAAGAGTTTTACTAACATAATAAATGATGTGAAATACTTAATATTTCCTTTACCCAAGGACAACTCCTACTATCTAATCACTCTAATCACACATCAATTTAATTGAATAACTCTAATTTGGTGTACTGATAATAGTGAGATGATACACTTTTGATTAAGTAGCTAAAAAGCATCTAAAGATTCATGAACAAAATAAAATGGGACATTCTTCTCTAATAAATAACAAAGGGTTTATTAATTTTAGAGACGCCCATGACATAATATCAATAAAATCTAGCATGAATTAGAAAACTCCTAGTCCCTCATATTGATGAAATGGAAGAATATTTTCTATCATATAAAATTTAGCATGATCTGCATTCATATCTTTATATAAAATTTTATGCCATAGAACTATTCCTTTAGTAACCATGAATTAATATTTATTTTAGTTCAACACTAAAGTTATCTCTTCACACTTTTGTGATACGCATGTATGATGTTCATGATATGAATAAAAAATGTGTCACCCACAAAAAAAAATCATCCATAAATACTTCAATACCTTGCTTAAGGATATTAACAAAAATAGATATTATACACTTTAAAAGGTAGTGGGAACATTATATAAACCAAAAGATATCCTTCTAAAAGAAAAACTACTTTTAGGACTAGTAAAAGTAGTTTTGTCTTAGTCTTCGGGTGCTATAAAAATATGGTGATATCTTGAGTAGCCATCTAAGAAATATAATAATGAGTGACAAGTCCAACTACCTAATATTTTATCAAGGAAAAAACATAGAAAAATGACATTTTTCTAGTGACTTTATTCAACTTCCAATAATATATGAGTATTCTGGAACTAGAGACACACCTAATGAGTATAAGCACTTTATTCTCATTCATCGTGATAGTTAACCAACCCTTTTGAAATACACAATAGATTAAATTCATCCAGAACTATTTGAAACTAGATAAATTATCCCTTCATCTAACCATCCTAGAATTTCCTTATTTACTTCCAAGTTCTTCCATGACAAGGTTAAGTCTTCTATATAGGTCTACCTTTGGTTAATAATTTTATTTTACTAAGATCATATGCATATATAAAGAAGGGCTAATTATTTTAATGTCTGTTACAATCAAATTAAATGCTCTTCTACAAGTTTGTAATATTTTCAATAACTTTGTTTCACAAAATTCCTTTAATTTAAGTGGGATAACTGTGAGTAAAGTTTAAGATTCTCCTAAGAAAGCATACATAAAGTCTTAAAAATTTAATTGGATAATTTTTGGTTCATTTTGTGGTCAATACTGTTTCCTGAAGTTTTCCTGGGCTTGCGCGTAAGTGACCGGCTAGCTGAGCATAAATTTACAAAAAGTGGTTGTGTCACAACTTTGTGCGTGATGAGATGTGTATTCAATAATAAACCATCACTATTTATGATGTGAGGGTATCTGAACCAACATCACAACAAGTATTTAACCCTTTCAATGTGATCGTTGACATCCCAAAACATAAATGATGCGGCATCGCTAAGCTTGGAGTTAACATGTGCAACATATTTCCTATATTTTACTATATTTTTTATACTACTTCTATCATATCTATGTTTTTTATGTATTTTTTTATGTGATTGCAGGCTACAAGTTTTATCAAATGCTTAAGGCTGCATATGGGCTAATACATTGGTTTAGCTCAATTTCATTCTAGAAATACCTTGGTACCACCCAAATGGAACTTATGTGCCTCCCACACCACTCTCATGTGCATATAATGGAGAGAGTGGTGTCCAGGAACCACACTATTGACAACAAAGTGCCACACTCAAGGCCCATCCAACCAAGCAACCAAAAACATAGCACCACTTTATGGCCTTTAGGTGTTTCCTAGTGGTGTGACAAACAATGCAAATAGAGCAAGAGAGACTTTGACATTCTAGGGAAGAACTTCGACACTGACCAACCGCTCCAGGAGTTAGGATGGTTCCATTTGATGTGGCAGCCTTGTCTGTCATTGAAGGGCTTAAGATGGATATTTTGAAGTCTGAGCAGCATCTCTTGTGGTACCGAGTGTGGTATCTCTCTCAGGGTGAAAACATATGTAAGTGTGAGTATGAGAATGAGGGTTTGAGAGAAAATTTGAGAGAATTTCTTTGTAGTTTTAGTGATCTTTAGTGTACTAAGTGAGAGTAGAGAATATGAAAATCACTATAGGGGTGTACTCTTTCTAATTTTTTAATAAACTTTGTACTATGTTTGTTTTGATTAATAAAATATGTTCTGTGTTTTTCAAAGCATGTATAATCACTAATTTGTTTTTCTCTTCTGATGTGGTGATTAAATGATATAAGGTTTAATTATTTCTTTATTTAAATAATATGAAAATTTGATGTGGTGAAGTATTAAGCTTTTGATCTTCATTTTCTTTCAATCAGACGAGTTGATTTGTTAAGACTCATTGTAGTCTTTGAGTTTTTTTAAGAAATCTTAGTGGAAGAACTAGGTTAAAAACTTATTAATTTAGGAGAAAAGGAATATAACTCTTAAGTTATTGTAGTCTTTTTTAGAAATATTGAATTTTAGGATAATCCCTTTATTTAGGGAACTAAATTTTTCTAATTTTTAAACATTGCTACCAAGTGGGGCTAAGAAATATATTTATTCCTGATTGTGACATTTAATTTTGTCACCTTGTTAACCCTAAGCTTTTATGATCCAAATAAGGGGATATACTCTCACTATTTTGAATACCTCACATATTTAATTTAGGATTTTCCTCTTTGCAAAAATTAGGATTAGAAACTTTAAATTCATTCTACTTTAAATCATTCAAGGGGTTACGAGCGACCAGGGATGATGAACAGATATCGTCCATTCACATGTGTAGCGAATGAACGACGGAGATCGGGTTGGATGATGCGATGTTATGCGAACCATGGGACGTGTCAGCGCTGAGGTGTAAAGAGCAACTAATCAGCAGATGACACATGGGAGTTCAGAGACATTGAGGATGATGCAGCGACTGATGTGGACAAGTACGAAAATAGGGCTTTTCGAATTAAAAATAAATAAAATACCATTTAACTTCAAAAATTTATATCCTAATGTAGAAAAATCATAAAAATAAAATAAAAATACATTTGTGCTCAGTGAATAGAAGAGAATTCAATGAACAAAAAATCAAAAATATTTATGAAGTATTTTATTTTTAATTAATTAAAAACTCGAGAGACAAATTCAGTTATGATTAATTAAAAAAATTATCAAAATAACATAAAATTTTGTGGGATTATCGCTACTGATCTTACAATTGTTCCCTGATTTTTTAAGGTTAGAGAATATCTCTAGCATCGAAAGCCTTAATTACTTAGATAATTACCTTTGTTTTAATCAAGAAACTACAAAAAATAAAATAAAAATTAAAAAAATATTAAATCAAGTCTTGCGAGTTCACCGTAGCCAGAGGATCTGAGGAAAAATAAAAAAGATATTTTGAACAAATATGCATTATGAAGAGTTTTCGTATTTTAAAATTAATAAAAATTAAAATATGTAAATATAATTAAAAAAATCACCAAAAAACCTCTGATTTAAAAATTGAGCTTAAAATATTTCTATAAAAATTTTAAAGTTATAAAACTTATTTTTAATATAAAAATGTATTTTTTTAAGAAAATAGTATTTTTTGATTAAAATGATTATAGAAAATAAAATAAAAATCAGAAAACTAAGAAATTTAGTTTGGGGTGCTCTTTGTGGTTAAAGACACCTAGGAAACATAAAATTAAATTTAAATTAAAAAAATTCATTTTAAACTATTTTTCTTAATTAAAAAATAATCAAAATATTTATATATTACAAAAAATTTAAAAATATATTTTAAACTGTCACCAATTACTTCCTAATAAAAGAAGACATCACAAAAATGCTTTTACAAAATTTTAAAGTTATAAAAGTGTATTTTAATTAGTTAATGCATTTTTTTATATTTTCCGTTAAAATAATTATAAAAAATAAAATAAACATAAAAAACATAAAATAAATTTCTTTAAGTTCTCTTAACTCAAAGAGACTAATGAAATTCTCTGAATTCAGAGAGATTAATGAAAAATATAAAAAATTAATTTTTAAAATAAAATATATTTTTTAATTATTTATTCATTAAAATAAAATAAATTCATAAAAAATTAAGATAAAATTTTAAAAATTCATAAAAATTATTCTAAGAGGTTCTCTAACCCATATAACCACAATGAAATTTTCCTAAGGATAGAAAATACATTTTGATTAATTAAACTAATTAATATTAAAAATTCATAATTATGGACCAAAATAATCATAAAAAATAATTAAGAACAAATAAATCTAAGTTATCCTCTAATGTTTCAATTAACCCATGAGTAATAGGTCAACAAAGTTTCATGGTAACTTGAATTAAATTGAAAATGTAATTGGGTAGGAAACACTAGGGGTAAAAATAGTAATTTTGGAATTTTATAATTAATTAAAAATTTAGGGTAAACCAGAGAGTAAAATGGTAATATCTATGATAATTAATTATCAAAGATGATTGGAACACAAAGGTAAAATTATAAAAACCAATTTACATTATTTTCTATTAAAGGGTGTAATTGTAATTATTAAAATTATTGACAATTGGAAGATAATTAAGTTTGGATGATTCAAGTGTGAGGGGGCATAAGTTAGGAAGTCGGTAATTAACTGATTTGAAACCCCAAACCAATGGTTAAGCATAATTCAATCTTTCAAAAGAAATCAAACACATTTCATAAAACTATTTTCAAAATTACAACTTTATCTTTAAAAGATCTAAGAGCTTGGTAGTGAGCTATGCTTGATTCAAATCATTTAAAGAGATTAGAAAATAAATATCATAACTTATCATAAACAATATAAGCTTAAGTTCAATTGAGAAAGCAAGAATAAAGTTTCTTGTAAGTGATTAAATCAACTATGGTTGATCAATTTAATAATATAATAAGGTCAAGTGAACTCGAAATGATCCAGAAAATTCCAAAGTTGTTTAGAGTCGCTCCCCGAATACCTTTGAAATAATTTGAATATTTTATAAGAGATTTGAATATATTATAATTTGCTAAAAAAACATCCTTAAAACTTTAGACCCACCAAGATATGATCCGGGACACTACTTATCCTATAGTGAAACCCAATGCTCAAGGGGATGGGCCTTGGATAAAGTGTTTAAATACTTGTGAGCAACTGGGTATATTTGAAATGCCACATATCGATCATCAGGCTTGTGTAAGTCGGAGGTCCGAGTGGCGAGGCGATGACAATAATGCTTAGGTATGCGAAGAGCGGGGCATCAGAACATTATCTCCTACCTCAACGACCTTCAGGGAGAAGATAAGACCGGTGATATTCTCTAACTTCTGGTATGTAGTTGCCCCTCGTTTTCTTAGGTTGTTGATAGTTTTAGTCTGATCTGGGTGATCAACTTGTGGACTATCTAATTTTACTAAAACATTTAGATATATACAACATAAAAAAATATATTTTCCTAAGACACTAGTACTTTTTGGCTGCTAAGTAAACTTTACATGCTTGAAAAATCAAAAACAAATTGATGAAGTCCTATAAATGTCCACTTATTAATCATTCTGATTGAGGCCATAAATCGCCCTCCTTAGATTGGTAGATTGGTAGCTTTTGTTCAAGGTTGGGATTTTAAAGCATACAGTCTAGCTCTGAGCCTCTCCATTTACAAAATTCTTACATTTAACCTCAGTCTTCTATACGTGATAATGAGTTTTTTTTACTCGATTCTTGTTTTACTTACGCTTCATTTATGTTTTATCATGTTGTATTTCTTACAATTTGCTTAAATCTTTTTTAATTTCTCAGATTTCCTACATGTTGTTATATTATGTTTATTGTAACAACCCTTTTGCAGCAGTGGAAAAGGCTCAGGTACGCAATTTTATATTTTACTGTTTTTTACTATACATCTTTTGTTGCACCCTTACAATACTTTTACTTACGCATGTTTTACATATTTTCAATACCTCTCAGTATAAAAGAACTATAGACGGGTTATCTATGAGGTACACTACATCAAGCTCATTTCTCCACAATAATAATCAACATTAAAACATAAGACATAAAACCCTAAACCTGGAGTCACCATCAACAAAGAGCTCGGAGCAAAATTCATGGGCAGCATGACGAGGATGCAAGTGAAGAACAAAGGACTTCCACAAACAAATCAAGGTCGACTTTAGCAGAGCACATAATGTACAGAAGAACATCTTCGAGAGAAAAAAACAATATCTTCATCCACTAAACTTTTCTTAGACATAAATAACATAATCTATAAGATTTCGATGATGTTCGCCTAGTGCGGCATACATCTTCTCCTCATCTTTAGGATTTTGCACAATCATGATGTGTAATATAAGCCTCAACTCTTTTAGGATTCTGAGATCGTCATTAGATATGACGTAAATCCTCTTCTCTTCAAAGCTATTTGCATGATATGGTATTGTGCAGATGTAAACCCTAAATAATAATAATTGCCAGGAGTGAACATTAAGTAAATATCGTTCCAAAATTGAAGCCAAACAGTAAAATAGTTTAGGAAGTCATTGAGATTCGCCTCAAAACCTTTGACAACCCCTACGTCGTTCCCTTGGATTCTTAAAATAATTGTTCCCACTTGGTTCATTCCTACTTGACTTTTATGTGTCCAATCTTGAGAGCAAAACTTTGAAATCTTGAAGACAGAACCTCCGATCATTATCGAGAGTTTTTAAGTGACTTCGATCATATAGGATGTAATTAACTATAGGGGCTTACCTCTATAGGGAACTAAACAACCTAGGTAAAATAAATATTATTTAATTATTATATTAAGTAGGGGAACATGTTGGCAATACACAAGCTTTCGCAGAAGAAACTGTTGCCATATACTTCTTAGTTTATATAATTAAGTCTGTCGTGAATTGATACACTTATCTTTCGAGAGAGTGTACCACTCGTGGTATTGCACTCGATTGTGTAAACTAAAAAACATATGAGATCTTTTTAGTCTCATATTTTCAAAAATAAATAAATAAATAAATAAACACTATTTTTCAAATCTAAAATTATACATTATCTATTAAAAAGTAAATCATCTTCAAAACTAGAAGGCAGGAAAATCGGCTGACAGGACTATGTGGTGAGGACCATAAATAAATGTTCATGTAACGTACCTTAATTGTATTGTGTCTTTATTGTATAGATTTAGGATTGGGTATATTGTAGATCTTAACCACTATTTACTTTTTGGGGATATGTTGCTGACCTAAGGAACCTGACATGTTATTTATTCTCTTACATTGAGTGTGTTATATATGTTGTATTCTTTACTATACCTTGTATGTGCTCACACTTTATTATGCCCGTGATTTGTCTGGATATGATCATGATTAGGCTTTTTATGATACTTTTTTTGCTATAAAAGTTAATCTTAAAAAAATTATTCTAATAAAATTTATGATTAAAATGTTCAAGATATAAAAATTTACAGTTTTATTTCATGTCCTTACTTCCTTGCATGTCTTTTAGTACAGTTTTAAAATGATCATAAAATACATGAGGTTAGCCCTTGCATATTAATAGGGTCTCCATACTTAGGATATCTTAGTTAATTGCATACATACTACATGTCTTAAGGAAAGTACTTTTTCAACTTGACTAGCCCATCATATGTTTTATATGATTAGATGGCTATTTAGTGCAGTGTAAGGTGTTAAAGGCTTTCCGGATCTAAACAAGATTGTAAGTAGCTTTGTAGCTGAGTCATTTGTTCCTCCTTTTTTTGGCAGATTTAATCCTTAATCAAAGTTTTTGGCCTAGATAGAGTCATAGAAGCTTAAAAATCTCTTTCCTTTAACTTTGAATCTACTGTATTGCTTCAGATGATACAACACATGAAAGTTGGGTTGCTACCTTCAAGACTTAGTAGATCTGGGGTCATTATAGTTTTGAAGGATTGGCCAATGGTGCTCTAACCTGGCTATCTCTACCCATTTATGTTTTTATTCAACTTATCTATTGATTTACCTTCATCTGGGCACATTAGTGTTCTTTGTTGAGTCTTTTTTCCTTTTAGCTTAGTGATGACTCCACGTCATTTTCTGGGGATTCACCCTCTATTTTGTGGCCTAGTTTCGATATGATGACTAGAGAATTTTTCTTACCATGATCGCTAAATGTCTCCTTGGCTACCTATGTTTCACGACTATTTAAGCAAACCCTAAACATTTTATTGTTGGGTATCCCCTAGGATGTAATTAATCACAAGGATAAATCATCCCGTGAGGTCTCTTTGAACTCAAAATAAAATCAAGTTGATTTTATATTCTGGTTTGGTTTCAAAGGTCTTTTCTATAAATTCACGCATATTCTCTCGAGTTGAGTAAGGCATCATTTACTTTGGATCGCTCTTCTTTGGTTTATGTTTCAATATATTTTCAATCTAAATATCTTTGTAGCTATGCTTTTTGTCTCTTCTTATTTTTTTCCATTTATTAATCTTATTTTCTTTCTTCCTTAGATTTTTTAGAGCAAATGTGACCTAGAAAGGGAAAGGATTCGAAAAAGGGACGGATGCTAAGAAGGCCATTCCTGCAAAAGAAAAAAGGAGCATGAACAACTATTATTGAGGTGTCTAAGGTCTCAAAACTATTCCTAGCAACTCTATAAATGGAACTACATAATGGAGCCAATTCTACCTTATGTTCTTTTAATTCATCCAATATTAAACTTTGATCTTTTAGGTCAATTTCTAAAATCTCACTAAATTGGACTCTCACACACCCACACTTGATTTTTTATAATGCATTAAACATCTTAGGATCGGGGAGAAATGTTATATTTTTATGAACATTAGAAGAAAGTTTCTAATCATTTACTCTCATAGTTAAGTTCCCATTCTAGACGTCAATCACAGGCTTCCAAAAACTATGAAAGGTATTCCTAAAATGATGAGTATCCTTTCATCTTCTACATATCTAAGATAATAAAATATCCAGAGAAAATAAACTTATTCAACTTGACTAAGAAATCTTTTGTAATACCTCTAGGATAAGTCAATGAACAATCAATTAATTAAAAGGACATAATACCGTGTTGAAAATCTCCTAGTCCTAATCTCTTAAAAATTGAAAAAGACATCAAATTGAAGATGGTTCTTAGGTTACATAATGTTTTATCAAAGATATTGTCTGCTTTAGGACATGATAGTAAAACAATCCAAATCCTTAAATTTTTAAGATTTTTTTTGATTGATTGCACTACACTCTTCTTATAAGATAAATGTCTTAAATTCTCCAAATTTATATTTTATATTAAGGATTATTACATTTATATAGCTAAGTATTTGTTCAAGAGCTTCTGCAAATGGTGTATTGATATAAGTTCCTTGAAAATTTTTAAAAACCTAAAGAACTATTAGATAAGTTTCTACTTTTGAAGTCTTCGGAGAAATATTGGTGTTGGTCTCTCTACCTCTTTCGTAAGTGGTTTATTCTTTTTCTTTGAGTCTTTTTTGTATTACTTAATTATTTTGTCAGACTCAAGATTGTGTTTTTCTAATATAACTTTTTCTCTAGTTACCCCTTCTAATTCCTTCCCACTCCTAAGTTTTATACCTTTGAACTACTATTTTCCTTTTATTATTTCAAATTTAGTTTTGTGTTGCTTGGTAAAGTCTCTTTGGGTCTCTTACTTTAACAATATGCTAAATACCATAATTAAGTTTTTATGTTTCTAATCATTATAGCTTAAGCATGCCACTAATTTTTTATTTGAAACCAAAATTCTTCCAAATATAAATTTATTCTTTGAATTGATTGTTGAAAGTGAATCCAACATAGAAATTTGGTCTAGGATTGAAAAAATTACTAATCAAAATGTACCTATTATCTAGGATGTTTTATGCTATCCCACTGATTATTTCCTATATTTGGCTTGTTAATTAAATAAAGTTTGACAACTTATTTCTAACTGTAATTGCATGCGTTTGAATAGATTGAGCCAATTGTTGATTGCATTCATTAACTCCATAGTTAAAACACATGAATCTCTCATTTATCCATATGCTTCTTATCACTTATATGGGATTCTTACATTGAGTTTAGCCCTAAAATATCCTTTATTTTTTAAAAATAGAAACTATATGTGAATCAAAATAGTTAACATATCTATTTCATGCACATAAAAAACCTTCCTAACGTGAATTTTCCCTGAAGATCATTGAAAAGGTTTGTGTAATCAGTCAATTAGTCAAGGTATGGTGTGGGCATTTTTTCAATGACCCTTGAAATCTCTCCAACGACTTATAATTGGATTCATTACCTAATTGGGTGAAATAACTTTTGTCATCTATATGCTTAGTTGTTTTTCAATATAGGGAAATATTTAGGCTAAAATTTTATGAGGAAGATCATTCCAAGTGACAATAGATCATGGGGGCAAGGAGTTCAATCACTTTTTTTGTTTGTCTCTTAAAAAATTAGAATAGCCTAAGCATAAAAATATCATTAGAGGCACCGTTATACTTATTTATGACATCACGATGTAGGGTCGTAGTGATGCATTAAATTGTGTTGAGGCGCTGCATAAGCAAGTTTTGGGATTGCTTGCTCCACTTTCTGTAAGTTACAAAGGTGTGACACTGTATATCTGGCGCTAGGGTGCTAACATGATGGTACCATGACACTAACAATTGGTTTCGGGGCACCAATATCTTAGGTTGTTGGCTACTTTTTCCGTCATCTGGTTCCTAGATGCTATCTCCATAGTGCGACAACACAAACACTTTCATTTATCCAATTGTATTCCTAGCATAAAATATGAATAAATACCATAAAAAATATGAAATGGTATAAAAATACACTTAATTTAAAAGATTTTTAAACACTTAACAAAATATAACAATGTCATAATGTCATCAAAATATATATACATATTTAACGACTAATGTTCGTGATATTTCCGATGTGATTCAAAAAAATGGGAGTTATAGAAATACATATAAGAGATTAGATATTAGAATTTAAATATATAAGAATCATGTGATATATGTGTAAATCCAATCCAATTCAAAAACATAACTTGATATTCCATGTACAAAAGAATAAATTGATTTAAGCACATAAAACAACTAATAGTAAATAAACTAACCAAAATAAAATCTTAATATACCAAATTTAGAGATATATACATACAAGCCGCATAATTCTTCAGATAAGCCTGTCAAATAAAGTTTATTTGTCGGGTTTGAGTCTACACAACACCATTTGACTCGAATCCGACTCAAATAATAAACATGTCAGAAAGTCTAATCTGACAAATGTAACTCATTTGACATACGATATAATAGCTATTCGAGTCAAGTTTAGCCAATGTTGCATAGACGTGTCATTTTTCTGTCAGTCATGTGTATATTCAAATTTGTGGATGAACTGAATATGGCTAAACGAATTAAATGTTAAAGATTCTGGACTTTAATACTACCCAAAAATTAATCGGGTCAATCTGATCTAAAATTTATTGAGTTGGGTTTGGGCCGGATTGTTGCTTTTTACACTCATATTTAAGTATTATATATCTAAATATATTTTTTTTTTGGTTTAAGGAGACTTAATCGGCTCCCTACGCGTTTCATCAAAAAAATCGATTACAAACTCGAGAAAGAGGTTCTATCTAAACACAAAACCCAAAAAACACACAAAAAAAAAACAGAATATAAGGTCATCTTTCCAAAAATAAAAATAAAAAACAAAATGAAACAAGGCCAAACAAACAGGACTACACCAACGAAACAACAAACAACAATTCAAATAAGATCACATAAAGCAATGAACCATAAAGCAGTGGGAATGAAATAGAAAATCCGAGCGTCATTCAAAGTAAGACCCCATTTAGCCGTCTAATGAGCCGCCTTATTTCCATCACGTTGAATATGAGACCATTTGACAACCAAAGATCTGAAAAGCAAACGAATCATCTTCATTTGAGAAGTGATACTCCAATGAAAAGATTCCTGCAAATAACAACATTTCCAGAGAATTAAAAAATCAGATTCAATCTCAATAAACTTTAATGTTTACTATTATAATAAGTTAATGTCCAGTCTATGTTAGTGTATTTTTATGTGAATTTAAGATATTAGGTGTCATGTAATTAAATATTAAACTTATGTGCTAGATATTTAAATATATAGAAATTTTGCTGGATGTATAAAAATATTTAAACTTTAATATTTATTTAAATTTTATTTTTGAGTTATAATTACATAAATGAAATTATTTTACTTTAGAAAAATTATTATTGATTATATTTTTATATGATATTTAAATTTAGACCTAATATAAATAAATATTTAAATTTAAATATTGTATACTTACCCAAATTTAAGTAGAGTTTTTACATTCCAAACACCAGATTATTGAATATAATCTTCTAATCGCCCAAACTTTAAATATAATATTTTAAAGAGCGGCAGACTCATGTAATATGAAGAGGAGGCAATTGCCCTACAGTTAAATTTAGAATTTTACTTGTATCAGAGAGCAACTTAATCTTTTGTCTTTCTTGAAATATCAATTTTGTTCTTCTGAAATATCAATTTTAGCCCTCCTTTAATATCACTTTGTTTTTCGTTGCTTTGACCCCCTCTCAAGTTGAGTCGAGGAGGTAGTTTACCCCCCTAAAAAAGGGAGAAAATATTACATCAGGACTCCGAAATCGGGCCACGTGGCACGTGACAGAAAAAAATTATCCGATAACACAAGAAATATTCCCCCCTTGTTATTCCGCATTATTCATGTGTTATTGTGTGTTATTCATGTGTTATTGATGTATTATTGTGTTATTATAACATCAAAAATATTCTCAGAATAGAATAACACCTGAATAATACACAATAACACCTGAAAAATACACAATAACACGTGAATAATACGTAATAACAGAGGGGAAATATTCCCTACATTACCGGACATTTTTTTTTGCCACGCACCACGTGGCATGATTTGACTGGACTCCGCATGTTAAAAAAGAGGCTGATTTCGCCTTTAATTGTAATAATATATTTTATTATAATCATCCTCCTTTATCCACTAGTGAAGGAAAAATTATTAGTTTTGTATTAGGACTCTAATGGTAAAACCCAAATTTAAATTTATTCCTAAAGATGAATGGATCCAAAAAATGGAGCCAAATCGAATCTCGCTGCAGCTTCCGTTAAGCTGCCAACAGTTCGATCGATTAAAGAAAGATAGCTTAGCCCAATCACTGTCGGATGACGATCGTCCGCCAAACAGGAATCCAGATGAGTCCGACCCCAGCTCCACCTACTCTACTCCACCTCATTCATCCTCCTCTGACCTTCCTCCCGTTCCCATTGTCAACGCTTCGAGACTGGAGATCTATCTCTGCTGGTCCAAGATCTCGAAATCTGGCTCTTGCCTGTGGGAAGATCCGGCAAGGAAAGCATTTTCCGGCTACCAGGTTAGGTTCTGGATCTTGTTGTTTAGTAAAGCGTGTAGTAGCTTTGGATTAGTGGAAAAGAGAGGGGGGAGATGGTGATCGGTTCTGCTTCTCGAGGAAACACCCCAAGCAGTGGGGGAGTTTGAGACGAGCGAAATTATTAGGAGATGGTAGTGGAAGAAAGTAATTGAGATGAGGTTTTGTTTTTAATATTGTTTTGTTCTGATTGCAAAGCATGGTTTTTCCTATTCAATAGCAGATTTTGACTATTATGCTTGAGTTTAGTTTGTTATTTGGAAAGCTGGGGAATGTCAGGTATGTGCAGGGTGAATCTCCATTTCAATGCTAAAATTAATCCAATGCATATTGCAAAGGATCGTACTATTTTCCTATGAGATGTAATCATGAGCATCATTGGCCTTAACCCAACTTATTGGGGTCAACTTTGTGAATCTTCATCCTTTGTTAACTTCTATTTAGTTCTATATGAAATGTTAAACCTATTTTGCATAAATAGGCAATCTAATCATATTCTTTATAAACTTTTCGATTGTAATTTTATGCACTTGTGTGTTCATATTCACCTAAGGTTGAGGACAACAACAGACTCAAAACACCCTCGAAATTTAAATTGTTTGCAATATCATCCAAAGTCTTCTAGAAAAATTCATGGTTAATGAGGTGCTTGAATAGTGAGTATGATCAGGCAAATCACCCAATCAAGAATTAAATCCTTCAAATGATACTTGATTTTATGGAAATTAGAAATTGTACCCACTTTCCCAACATTCAAAGCTTGTGTTAATCCAAGAGCACTCAAAAACTATTTAATTAGTAATATTCATCCACTGTTGTCATCATCATTTTTCTTATGGTCAACTGGAGAACTTGTCTTAGAGGTGCTGCCTTCAACACTATCGTTTGTCATACGAAAAATATTTGATTACCTAGTGGTGTTTTGAATCTTGCTCGTGTAGAACGAATTTGATTTTTATCTATAAATAGGTGATCATAGTGCAAACATAGGGCATCTACACTAAATTTTGGACATAAAATTCTCAACTTGATATCAAAACTTTTTTTGGATTTGTGCAGGAATGTGCATCTATTCATCTTACTAACTGCCTTTGGCAATTGAGAATTTATTTTAACTTGTTTTAAACACAGGTTGTTAAGATTTTTAACTCAAATTTATTAGGATAAGCATAAAATTAAAATTAGTTGATTTTAGGAATTAATCTATATTGATTCAATTTGCAAATTTTATTTTTTTGTAAACATATATCCATCTTAAACTCATAAAAACAACTTTCTGAAAAGGCTTTCATGGTATTATTGGTAGTATGGTGTGAAGGGGAAGTATTTTATAGAAGGATGATGGGCCAAAGTTATCCAATTGACCTACCGTATTCTCAATCAAACTAAAGAATTATTCAGCCAGTTTAATTCGTTGCAAAAGATGATAACTAAAACACACAAAAGAGAAAATTTATATAACCAATAAAGAAACTTGTAGAAACAATAAAAGTGCTTCAATGATGTTAGCCTATATTCAAAAATTTAAGGAATAAATTTCATGAAAGATTTTATTCTTTCTCGATGCATGTCACTTAACTCTCCTCCTTATTACCTTGGTAATTTTCTTTTTCTTATTGATTCCTCCTTTTGCGATAAAGAAAAACTTATATAAATACACAAGTATTTGGTTATTGTGACTTTGTGCTAGAGTGTATGATAGTTTCTACATAATGGAGATTCCAAATTGGAGGCCATGGGAGAGGGGAGTTGAGCCTGACTACGTGAGCAATTGCAAAAGCTCTACTGCTCTTGAATCACTTAGTTTGCATTGGCTTTGTTGTTGCTCAGATGATGCTAATACATGGGCGGTCATGATCAAGTATGAGAAATGAGGTGTCACACTTCCCTCTTTCATTTAGTGAGTTTTGTTATAAGGCTTTGTGGAGTGAAATAACCTCGTTTCGAGCTTTTGTTCAATTTCTCTAGTGTTTGGATATAGTTGGAGTAATGATTAAGAGTGATTTGGGTAAAATTGAGCTAATCATGAGGATTAAACTGAAAGGCTTGAAAGGGCGGGGATTAAAAAAAAAAAACACTAGCTAAGAGAAAGTGAAGGTGACAGCAAATACCACGAGGAGAGGAAGAGGAGAGAAAAGAAGCTAATCATCACGGGAAAGAGGTGGCGGTGAATGATGTTTGGATTAGAAAACTTGAAAAGAAGTGATAATGAAGAGAGATTAAGAGAGGCAAGCTATTGTAGTTACTAATCTCAAGAAAGATGGGAGAATCAAGCTCACTATAGTGAGCTAATAGCCAAGGAAGTGTTGTGTAAGAGAGAATTCTCCTCATTCACAAGAGGAAAAGAGCCAACAAGGTGGAAACGTTGGTTAAGCTTGCATAGTCTATCGCTCAAACCACATTGGCATCAACAAGGGAGGTTGAAGGCAATGCCACATCTATGAAGAACTAGGAGGTGATAAGATCTCG